>JALAJA010000095.1:0-25000 GCA_023376005.1 Doryteuthis pealeii | reverse complement strand
TAAGCAGCATGCTTGCGCCGCTGCCCGTCATCACAGAAAGGAGACACAAGAACGAAGAAGCATACAAGCCACCATAATTAGGAACTCATAAACAAGTAAGCGCATACACGCACATAAAAAGAGACATAAGCGGCAACAGATCAAATCAGGAAAATCAGCGAAAACCAAAAAACTCAAACGTCCAGAAAATAAATAAATAAATAAAAAATACTATTTCTCTGAATGTTTGAGATGAGGCTTGAAGTTTAGTATCATCTGCGTTATTCGGACTATTGTCCCCATCTTCATTGTTAATTGTACAATGTTTCGGCCGATATGCCCTCCGGCCTTCTTCAGGTATTTCTTGTCGGACTCGGGAACCTTCTCAAACTCAGGAACCTTCTTTTCTTGTCGTAATCGGGAGTCATCACGGAACTTTGAACCTAACCCGTGGAATAAATAAAGGGTTAGGTTCAAAATTTCGTGATGGCTCCCGATTACGACAATAAAGTTCCCGAGTTCGAAAAGAAGGTTCCTGAGTTCGAAAAGAAGGTTCCCAAGTCCGACAAGAAATACCTGAAGAAGGCCGGAGGGCATATCAGCCGAAACGTTGTACAACTAACAATGAAGATGGGGACAATAGTCCGAATAACGCAGATAATACTAAATAAAAAATAAATAAATGAATAAAAAAATAGCACCAAGAGCCAAGGCATACATCTAGATAAGAAGATCAAAGGAAACACAAGAAGGAACTACAACCAATAAAAACACAAGAGACTAAGAGAATAACGGCAATGGAATGACATTGATTATGCATACAAGAGAAGGGATTTCACCTTTGACCCTAAAAAGTTTGGAGATTTACCAGGCATGGTGCAAGAAATCCATAACCGAGGAATGAAATATGTCATGATAATGGTAAGTTGTTACTTTTGAGTTTTATATTTGGTTTTTCTTTTATATTTTATCATGTCACAGTATTTAGATAACTCAATTCCCAATGCATTTTTATAGTAAAAATCATTTCCAATGCATTTTTATAGTAAAAATCATTTCCAATGCATTTTTATAGTAAAAATTATTTCTAATGCATTTTTATAGTAAAAATCATTTCTAATGCATTTTTATAGTAAAAATCATTTCTAATGCATTTTTATAGTAAAAATCATTTCTAATGCATTTTTATAGTAAAAATCATTTCCAATGCATTTTATAGTAAAAATCATTTCCAATGCATTTTTATAATTAAAATCATTTCTAATGCATTTTTATAATTAAAATCATTTCTAATGCATTTTTATAGCAAAAATCATTTCAAATGCATTTTTATAGTAAAAAATCATTTCCAATGCATTTTTATAGTAAAAATTATTTCCAATGCATTTTTATAATTAAAATCATTTCTAATGCATTTTATAGTAAAAATCCTTTCCAATGCATTTTATAGTAAAAATCATTTCCAATGCATTTTTATAATTAAAATCATTTCTAATGCATTTTTATAATTAAAATCATTTCTAATGCATTTTTATAGCAAAAATCATTTCAAATGCATTTTTATAGTAAAAATCATTTCCAATGCATTTTTATAGTAAAAATCATTGTCCAATGCATTTTTATAGTAAAAATCATTTCTAATGCATTTTTATAATAAAAATCATTTCCAATGCATTTTTATAATAAAAATCATTGTCCAATGCATTTTTATAGTAAAAATCATTTCCAATGCATTTTTATAGCAAAAATCATTTCCAATGCATTTTCATAGTAAAAATCATTTCCAATGCATTTTTATAGTAAAAATCATTTCCAATGCATTTTTATAGCAAAAATCATTTCCAATGCATTTTTATAGTAAAAATCATTGTCCAATGCATTTTTATAGTAAAAATCATTTCCAATACATTTTTATAGCAAAAAGCATTTCAAATGCATTTTTATAGTAAAAATCATTGTCCAGTGCATTTTTATAGTAAGAAACCATTATCATTAGAGAAATAACAATTAAAATCTATAGAAAAATGGAAAAAAATGATAGCAGAATTTTTATACATACCTTCTTTACCATTGATGAAAAGAGAACGGCGGTAAAATTGTCTTTGCTCTTTAAAGAATTTATTCTTGAAATATAATCAGCAGTATTTGGATTATCTTGGGTCTATAAAAAAAACAGAAAGAAAAAGGGAGAATTTAATGATGAATATATTAAATATGGATTTGATAAATCAAAGCTTTCATGGTTGTCCAGAATAGTACAACAAAGATGTATAACAAATTTGGTCATTTATTGAGGATAGACAAAAAAAACTATTACAGTAACTTTGAATATATATATAGTTATATACACAGACTCTTCTTTATTATTGTGATAGAGTATCCTCAGTTTTAATGATGGTTGTTTTGTTTTATATATATATATATGTAATGACGAGGCAAACCTACCTGACTCAAAACGGTTCCGGTGCATGGCTTGCAGGGAGAAAATGTAGCGAAGAAGAAAGGAATGTGGTCGGAGTGAGAAATGTTGAAAAGTTGGAAGGGGGGCAGAGAAGACATTTTTATTGATATTGAAAGGCACTATGGGTAATGGCCCATGGTGCATTGCGACTCCTGCTTTCACCATAAAAGTGGACCATTTTGGGCAGAGAGGGCGTGGCGATTTTTTGCGTGCTTTAGTGACACGGCGTTTTTGTATAAAGAAAGAAAGAAAGAAAGAAAGAAAGAAAGGAAGAAGAAGGAAGAAAGGAAGAAGAAGAAGAAGGAAAGAAGACATAATATATATATATATATATATATATATATATGAGTATAGATAAAAGGATATGAAAACACCACAAAATGCTGTTAAAGTGAAAACATTTTATAACATATTCATAGCTGATTTTGAACAATATTTCTATTTTATAAAAATCATCTTCAGAGCTTGTTTATAGAATCGAAATATTGTTCAAATCAGCTATGAATATGTTATAAAATGTTTTCACTTTAACAGCATTTTCTGGTGTTTTCATATCCTTTTATCTATACTTATACCGTCGGATTCATTTCCTTTCTTTTAACTTATATATATATATAATATAATATAGTATAATATAAAAATGAATGAGAAAAAGTATTGGCATATAAAGGAGCTCAATGCCTAAAATAGCAGAGACTGAATTACAATCAAATATTATATATTATGGATTAATATCCCGTACATTAAGTTTTGTGCATACTTGCAATCATCAGCCAGTCAAAAATGTTAAGATTTAAAAATCTGCGGCTTGTTTAGTGTTTATATAACGTGAAGCATGTTCACGCGCATGGAATGTTATAACGCTATAGTTGTATTTAAAAAATAAATAAACATTGCTTAGGTCTTGATGCACACGGTGTCCAAATGAATTTTTTTAAAAAACTTTTTTATATAAACGCTAAACAAGCAACAGTTTTTTGTTTTTTAAAACTTTAGCGTTATAACATTCCATCCCGTGAACACATCTTCACATTATATAAATGCTAAAACAAGCCCCCTTTTTTTTTTTAATCTTAACATTTTTGACCGTCTGATGATTGCAAACTTTAGTTACAGGATATATATATATATATATATATATATATATAACTCTCGTCGATTTCGACACATGAGTGTTCATTCCAATGAACAACCACACACAGTGATTTGTTTATAGTGGTGAAGGCTTGTGTTGGACCATTCCACACCTTTTTGGCACAGCGATAGGAAAGAATTGGTGCCATCAAGGAATGCGCACGAACCCAATCACGACTGACCTCAGAATTTTTTGAATTCCAGAGTTTACCCTTCCTAGACTGGTTACCTACCCAAGGTTAAAGCCTCAGTCTGCCCTACTATTTACCCCATAGCTGGAGAGAGAATATATAGAGTCATACCTTTCCCAAGCGTATTAGCGCTAGTGAAATGCCAACAGCTTCGTCTAGGAATTGAACTTGAATCAAGAGTCCATTTCCACAACTCTAACCACTAGCCCACGCGCACTCCACGCTAACACTATACCCTTAACCCTCCCTCTCGACAAAAAAAGAGAATAAAAAAACTTGTCCAACCTTAGATTATATATATATATATATATATATATAATATAGATATAATCTAAGGTTGACAAGTTTTTTTTATTCTCTTTTTTTGTGGAGAGGGAGGGTAAGGGTATAGTGTATGAAGTGTGTATATATATATATATATATATATATATATATATATATATATACATACACTTCATACACTATACCCTTATAATTGGCAAATAGGTTCAACCCTCTGCTGCTATACCACCAACAAACATATGGGCAGCCTTTTTTTGGGTAGTTGTTTCTTAAGAGTTTAAAAAGATACGCATATTCTAGCCCCACTAACATTTTGAAAGAAATAGATTAATTTTACCTTTGATGCCAAATTGGCAATCAATGCAATTATAGAATTCTTGAAGTTGGTTCCAGCTGTTAAGGGTCTCTTTGTCGTCTGAAACATGAAAATAAACAACAATTATAAGCATGATAAAAATTGTTAGTTTTTAATGTATATCAACACTGTGGGTTATTAAATGCCAAATCTTCTTTATATACACATACAAAATATATGCACCCTCGGCGGGTGCAAAGTATTTAGTTAAATTTTTATAATAAAATACATATTAAATTAGAAAGGCTAATGAAACTGAATAAGAATGTAGATAAAAAAGATTTTGAACAGAGGGGTATGATTGAAAAAATAGAAACAACTTTGAAACTAACTTCTTCCATCATTTTCCATTACTCCCATCTTTCTATTGTAAATTTTCCTAATTAAACTGTTTAGTTAAAATAGGAAGTAAAGAATAATATTACAGTTATTTCTTCTTGTTAAGGGATTTTTTTAAAGATTTATTGAAGAGATGTTTGCTCATATTCAATAAGATAAAAACCAAACAATTAGAAATCAATAATACTAGCATATATTTATCAAAAATCAATTTTTTAAGATCAATATGCAAATTAGCCTTCCATTCATACTGTAAACTCTATTGTATATATAAATACAATTGCATTATATAGTGTAGATATGGTCAACAGTGTAAGTAATGTAAAACAATTTTATTAATAATTGAAGTTTAAATAAAAATAAAATCCTGTAGAATGTGACGTAAATAACTAAGGGAATTGTTACTTGAATAGTAATATAGTTTCGGTTACAGACAGAAAAACACACAATCTCCATTATAATAAATATATAATATATATATATATATATAAGTTAAACCTAATGAGTCAGATAAACCTACTAATACACTCAAAGAAACTTCTACAATGTTGACAGTTTTAGAATTATCTTCCCTTTGCCTGGAAGAGTATAATATATATATATATATATATATATATATATATAAGTGTTTTTTTAGTTTGCTTGAAGCATTGTACGTATGTGTTTAAAATAGAAATTAGAAGGCAATTGACAATGCACTGGAATAGGTGATGAAAATGATGTTTATTTACCTGTTTCCTAAATATTTTCGGGATAAATCCCATCTTCAGAGGTTTTAGAAGTCCTTGTGTTTTTTTTAGTACTTATCTTACAGCGCTGGCGTAAACGTTTGTTGTTTATTAAGTTAAATAAAGGAACGCCAGATGTTTGAAAATGTTCGGGTTTTTCCGTGATGAATCGTCGGCCCGTTCATGCATGCACACATGCAGTTTCAAATATGGATCTTCGAAATTCTTTTAATTTAGATAAGTACTAAAAAAAAAAAAACAAGTACTTCTAAAACCTCTGAAGATGGGATTTATCCTGGAAATATTTAGGAAACTGACGATGATGGAATTTTCTAAAGCAGGAGTCAAATGTATTTGTTTTAAAGTTAGACAGCGATATAACGAATGAAAAGTGCTCAATACGTTAGTAGAGCAAATTTATTGCAATATAGGTACAAGGGATAACCTACTCGAGTTTCACCATAAGGATCTTCAGGGTTAAATCCACTGAATAAATCAAGATATTGATTAATTGCAGTCAATTACACAGTGTTTCTTTCAAATAAACGAAGACACACACATGTAATCGACTGCAATTAATCAATATCTTGATTAATTCAGTGGATTTACCCCTGTAGATGGTGAAACTCGAGTAGGTTATCTCTTGTATCTATATTGCAATATATATATATATATATGGTGCACTCTCCTATCGTGAACGATAAATGAGGGTCAGCAGTGAGTGATTTGTTTCCTCCTATGTTGTGCATGCTATCAAGAGGACATTTTGTGTTTCCTCGAGTGTGATAGCAGCCAAGCCTTGCTGCGAGCTATGAAGCCACACTGACAGATGAAATGTTTTAAGGCTGGAGTCAGATTTTTTTTTGTTTTAAAGTTAGACGGAGCTGATCTCGATGTTTCAGTCTATTTTCTTCAAAGCTCTTTAATTTAGCGAAACATGTCTTACACCATTCTTTCCAATTTGATGCTAGATTTTCCCAAGCACTTAGATTTATATTGAGGCGTTTCAAATTGTCCTTCAATTTGTCTTTATAGCGTAATAGTGGACATCCAATAGAATGCTTTGCATTTGGTAATTGTCCGTATAATATCTTCTTTGGAAGCCTGTTCTCATTCATTCTGACAATGTGACCTGCCCATATAAGCTGAACCTTTGCTAGTAAGGTTTCAATATTGTTACATTATACATATATATATATATATATATTATTATATAAATGAATAAATATTTTAGTTTGTATTTATTTACATTGGAACAATTTTGCTACCATTGGTCGTCAGATTCATTTCCTATATTATATATATATATATATATATATATATATATATATATTCATCAATCTTTTTAATATATAATTAAAGATAATCTTTTTATTTATTTACTGATCTATCAAATTAAATTAATATATTTTATTTTATTTTACAACTGAAAAAAAGCTAAGTAAATAAATTCCTCTATTAGACCGTTTTTATTCTGAATTCAAGATAGTTACAATGTACCAATATTCACCGGAAGTTAACCAGACAAGATTAGATATATATATATATATATAAAAATTCAAACCCATTCTCAACAGATATTACAAAGGTAAGTGACGGATTTTATCTTCTCTAGTAACTTATAGAATAATTATATTAACTTGATGCTTCAAAGGAGTCTAATAATAGATGAGAAAAACTTTCTATCAGGGACCCCACTCTCAAAAAGTGTTTTAATACTTTTGTGAGGGGTCCCTTGGAAAGGATTTTTCATTTATCCCCCTCATTTCATTCATTTTTATTTCATCCATTCATTCATTTACCATTAATTTTTAACTATATATATATATATATATATATATATATATATGGAGGGGGGCTGTTGGGCTGTGTAAGTAATGATTTAGAAATGAAAAGAAATTTACTTTTGCAATATCCTGAGATCCTTCTGGCCACATAACCTTGAGTAATTCATCCGCACTGAAAAAAATAAAATATTTAATTAAAAAAGTGACAAGCATTAAAATAATTAAAATCCATTTTACAATACTAATTAGGACTAAGCCTGTTCTAGTAGTGACCACCCCTAGCAGAGTTTAACAGGTTTGAATTCAGAGTTTTCCTTCTCCTAGACTGGTTGCCTAACCAAGGTTAAGAGCCCAGTCAAATAGATTACTAATTAGGACTGAGCCTATTCTAGTAGTGACCACCCTAGCAGAGTTTAACAGGTTGAATTCAGAGTTTTCCTTCTCCTAGACTGGTTGCCTAACCAAGGTTAAAGAGCCCAGTCAAATAATTACTAATTAGGACTGAGCCTATTCTAGTAGTGACCACCCCTAGCAAAGTTTAACAGGTTTGAATTCAGAGTTTTCCTTCTCCTAGACTGGTTGCCTAACCAAGGTTAAAGAGCCCAGTAAATAGATTACTAATTAGGACTGAGCCTATTCTAGTAGTGACCACCCCTAGCAGAATTTAACAGGTTTGAATTCAGAGTTTTCCTTCTCCTAGACTGGTTGCCTAACCAAGGTTAAAGAGCCCAGTCAAATAGATTACTAATTAGGACTGAGCCTATTCTAGTAGTGACCACCCCTAGCAAAGTTTTAACAGTTTGAATTCAGAGTTTTCCTTCTCCTAGACTGGTTGCCTAACCAAGTTAAAGAGCCCAGTCAAATTACTAATTAGGACTGAGCCTATTCTAGTAGTGACCACCCTAGCAAAGTTTAACAGGTTTGAATTCAGAGTTTTCCTTCTCCTAGACTGGTTGCCTAACCAAGGTTAAAGAGCCCAGTCAAATAGATTACTAATTAGGACTGAGCCTATTCTAGTAGTGACCACCCCTAGCAAAGTTTAACAGGTTTGAATTCAGAGTTTTCCTTCTCCTAGACTGGTTGCCTAACCAAGGTTAAAGAGCCCAGTCAAATAGATTACTAATTAGGACTGAGCCTATTCTAGTAGTGACCACCCCTAGCAGAATTTAACAGGTTTGAATTCAGAGTTTTCTTCTCCTAGACTGTTGCCTAACCAAGGTTAAAGAGGCCCAGTCAAAATAGATTACTAATTAGGACTGAGCCTATTCTAGTAGACCACCCCTAGCAGAATTTAACAGGTTTGAATTCAGAGTTTTCCTTCTCCTAGACTGGTTGCCTAACCAAGGTTAAAGAGCCCAGTCAAATAGATTTACTAATTAGGACTGAGCCTATTCTAGTAGTGACCACCCCTAGCAAAGTTTAACAGGTTTGAATTCAGAGTTTTCCTTCTCCTAGACTGGTTGCCTAACCAAGGTTAAAAGCCCAGTCAAATAGATTACTAATTAGGACTGAGCCTATTCTAGTAGTGACCACCCCTAGCAAAGTTTAACAGGTTTGAATTCAGAGTTTTCCTTCTCCTAGACTGGTTGCCTAACCAAGGTTAAAGAGCCCAGTCAAATAGATTACTAATTAGGACTGAGCTATTCTAGTAGTGACCACCCCTAGCAGAATTTAAACAGGTTTGAATTCAGAGTTTTCCTTCTCCTAGACTGGTGCCTAACCAAGGTTAAAGAGCCCAGTCAAATAGATTACTAATTAGGACTGAGCCTATTCTAGTAGTGACCACCCCTAGCAGAATTTAACAGGTTTGAATTCAGAGTTTTCCTTCTCCTAGACTGGTTGCCTAACCAAGGTTAAAAGAGCCCAGTCAAATAGATTACTAATTAGGACTGAGCCTATTCTAGTAGTGACCACCCCTAGCAGAGTTTAACAGGTTTGAATTCAGAGTTTTTCCTTCTCCTAGACTGGTTGCCTAACCAAGGTTAAAGAGCCCAGTCAAATAGATTACTAATTAGGACTGAGCCTATTCTAGTAGTGACCACCCCTAGCAAAGTTTAACAGGTTTGAATTCAGAGTTTTCCTTCTCCTAGACTGGTTGCCTAACCAAGGTTAAAGAGCCCAGTCAAATAGATTACTAATTAGGACTGAGCCTATTCTAGTAGTGACCACCCCTAGCAGAATTTAACAGGTTTGAATTCAGAGTTTTCCTTCTCCTAGACTGGTTGCCTAACCAAGGTTTAAAGAGCCCAGTCAAATAGATTACTAATTAGACTGAGCCTATTCTAGTAGTGACCACCCCTAGCAAAGTTTAACAGGTTTGAATTCAGAGTTTTCCTTCTCCTAGACTGGTTGCCTAACCAAGGTTAAAGAGCCCAGTCAAATAGATACTAATTAGGACTGAGCCTATTCTAGTAGTGACCACCCCTAGCAGAATTTAACAGGTTTGAATTCAGAGTTTTCCTTCTCCTAGACTGGTTGCCTAACCAAGGTTAAAGAGCCCAGTCAAATAGATTACTAATTAGGACTGAGCCTATTCTAGTAGTGACCACCCCTAGCAGAGTTTAACAGGTTTGAATTCAGAGTTTTCCTTCTCCTAGACTGGTTTGCCTAACCAAGGTTAAAGAGCCCAGTCAAATAGATTACTAATTAGGACTGAGCCTATTCTAGTAGTGACCACCCCTAGCAAAGTTTAACAGGTTTGAATCAGAGTTTTCCTTCTCCTAGACTGGTTGCCTAACCAAGGTTAAAGAGCCCAGTCAAATAGATTACTAATTAGGACTGAGCCTATCTGTAGTGACCACCCCTAGCAGAATTTAACAGGTTTGAATTCAGAGTTTTCCTTCTCCTAGACTGGTTGCCTACCTAAGGTTAAAGAGCTCAGTCTGCCCTATTATTTACCCATAGCTAGACAGAGACTAGTTGGATTCATACCTTTCCCAAAGGTATTAGCACTATGTGAACTATAGCTTCATCCAGGATTTGAACTTGGTTGGACGAGTCCATTTCCTACAACTCTAATCTATCTCCCCAGGGAACAGTATCACCCACTTTGAAGACTGCCTGATCTTAGGGAACACTTCCCCCCAAGGAGAGAGCAGTACCCCACAAATTTTGAAGATCCCTTATATAAGAGGTCATTTTCTTTACTGAAAGATCAACCAATGAAATTTAGTAATAACTTAAATTTTATCATATCCCCTCCACCCAAAGTTTTTTTTTTTTAATAATCAAATATCATGCAATGTGAACTTATCTGTTGTATAAAAGGTAAATAGTAGGGCAGATTGGGCTCTTTAACCTTGATTAGGTAACCAGTGTAGGAGAAGGAAAGTTCTGAATTAAAACCAGTTAAACTCCACTTAATTGTGCGGAGGGGTTAGTAAATACATATTTGTTGTATTAGTAAGTAAGTAAAGTCATAGGGGCGGCCTAATGGTGGTATCAGCCATGCAGTGATGGAGTCTATCTCCTTTTCACTAGCACTAGACCAAGGAGATTATTTTAGCGTCTGAGATGGAGCGCCACACCTACCATCAGCTCCTTACATTACCGCCTAGATGCCTGGGCTACTCATAACGCTGAGTTGGCGAGGGCGGGTATCGAACTAGGAACCTTGTGGTATCTAGCCGAATGCTCTACCGACTGAGCTATACCGGCCCTTTTGTTGTATAAAAGTCGTTTCAAATCTTGGTAAACCAGAAAGTAGATACTAACTTTTCCTATCAGACATCGCGACAGCAATTTTTCCTAAAATTATAGCCATTACTTTTTTTTTTACCAGTCTCAGTATCCCCAATTTCCAATCCATTAACTTTTTCAAAGATCCATTTTCTCTTAAAACTAGTCACCTAAAGATATTATCTCTAACTAGCTTCACATTATGGTGGCCAAACATCTTTCATGACTCCCCTGAACTCCAAACCATTAACTTTTTCAAAGATCCATTTTCTCTTAAAACTAGTCACCTAAAGATATTATCTCTAACTAGCTTCACATTATGGTGCCAAACATCTTTTATGACTCCCCTGAACTCCAAACCATTAACTTTTCAAAGATCCATTTTCTCTTAAAACTAGCCACATTTTTTGATTATCAAATATCATATGATGTGAACTTACCTGTTGTATAAAAGTCGTTTCAAATCCTGGTACAAAGTATCTTTGTTTTTGTCTAAAAAGCCATTAACTTTATAAGTCACATCACCCGCATAGTGACGGATACGAAAATCTTGTCCATGCTCCAAGGTTTTGTCTGCAGGAGCCAACTGAAATAAGAAAACAAATATAGTTAAGATTTTGCTGAATTAGATAGATAGATAGATAGATGAGAACAGAGATAAATAGATAAATGAGAAGATAGATAGATAGATAGATGAGAACAGAGATAGATATATAGATAGATAGATGAGAACAGAGATAAATAGATAAATGAGAAGATAGATAGATAGATAGATGAGAACAGAGATAGATATATAGATAGATAGATGAGAACAGAGATAGATAGATAGAGGCGAAGAGAGATAGAGAGATAGATGAAAAACATAGAGAGAGATAGATGAGAACAGAGATAGATAGATAGATGAGAACAGAGATAGATAGAGAGATAGATGAAAAGATAGATAGAGAAGAACAGAGAGAGACAAACAAAATATAGTTAATATTTTGCTGAATTAGATAGATAGATAGAGGAGAACAGAGATAGATAGATAGATAGATAAAGTGAGATTGATAGATGAACAGGTAAAGATAGATATGAACAGACTGGGATAGATAGATAGATAGATAGATAGAGATAGAGAGATAGATGAAAAGATAGAGAAGAACAGAGATAGAGAGATAGATAGATAGATGAGAACAGAGATAGATAGATAGATAGATGAAAAGATATATATATAGAGAGAATATATATATATAGATGAGAAAAGAGATAGATAGATAGAGGCGAAGAGAGATAGAGAGAGAGATGAAAAGATAGAGAAAAACAGAGAGAGAGATAGATGAGAACAGAGATAGATAGATAGATAGATAGATGAGAACAGAGATAGATAGAGGAGAAGATAGATAGAGAGATAGATGAAAAGATAGATAGAGAAGAACAGAGAGAGAGAGAGAGAGAGAGAGAGATGAGAACAGAGATAGATAAGATAGATAGATGAGAACAGAGATAGATAGATAGAGGCATAGAGAGATAGATGAAAAGATAGATAGAGAAGAACAGAGAGAGATAGATAGATAGATATATAGATGAGCAGAGATAGATAGATGAGAACAGAGATAGATAGATGAGAAAAGAGATAGATAAAGATTACTTACAGCTCGAGATGAGAAATGTTCATGCTTCTTCAGAGTATGGGACATTTCCTCAAGAAATTTCTGCAATGGAAAAACCGACCATTATTATATTTTAGAAGAATCATTTATATGGATTTATTTGTTTAGAGAACAAACAAATTCACGATTTACATTTTTTCACACAATTACAATTATTATTATTATTATCTCCATGAGAGTTTTTCACACCTGCCTAAGTTGGTATTCTGCTCATCCTCCTTTTTCGAAAAAAATAATGATTAAAAAATGAATAGTAAGAGTTTCAAAATAAGGAAAGGGGTTACTTTACAATCACCCTTTACTAGCTAAAGTACCCGGTCCATGAGCGGAAGAAAACATTTTATGAACGCCAGGGAGTTTTCATAAAAATAAAATTAAAAAAACATCACCGAAAATTTATGTATTACAGTGTTTATTTTCAACGGTATACAGGGTAACCCAGAAAAAACAGAACCCAAATTATTTATTCTCCGATTAAACTAACCCTAAACCCCAGATCCCCATAGTTAAAATTAACAGTTTTATTACAAAATTTGTGGGTTCTGTTTTTGCTGGGTCGCCTTAATTTTGACACCTTTGACAGCCCAACTGATAAGGTAGAGCGGTTCCGATATGGGGGATCGATTTACTATAAACTTATACGGGGAAATGAGCACCCCTGAAAACTCAAAAAATAAATAACTTTTAAGAATTTTTTTTTTTACAAACTGATAGATTATTTATTTATTTTCTCATTAAACTAATCCTAAATCCCAACCCCAAACCCCCAAGTTAAAATCAACAGTCAATGGGTGACCCAATTTTAATATGTTTGAGAATAACATGATAGTATTAGAAATCAGTAACAGCAAATAATTATTTATTAAACCCAGTTTTTTTTAAACATTATTCAAATTATTCTCACCATATACTATATAAATCTTTATTTCTTAGAGATATAACAGATATTTCAGGATTTTAAATGCATTAATAATATTGGCAGTTTTGCAGCAAATCTAACTCTGCTAAACTTTAATAAAAACATCATTAATAAATAAAATGCTAATTAAGATTAAATAATAACTATTTCATAATCGTTGAGTATATAACTTAAAGAACTAAGGAAATTGTGGCTTCAGTGGTGACATAGTTTCAGTTACAGATAGACAGTTACATAATCTCCAATATAATAAGATTATTGTATTTGATAAAACGGAGATTTTTTTTTTTTTTTTTAAAATTGAGTATCTTTTTACTTACTTCATCTGTCATTTTGCCAGGTGTTAGACAGGCTTCATCTAACATGGCTAAGATTCCTTTGTGGGGCTGTTCAACAAGATTACAGATGACTTTGTTGTTAAAATAATCAACCTGATGACAAAAACAAAACACAAGAATTAATCCAGTTGAAAAAATCAAGGAAAAATAAATGTTGTGCAGAACTAAAGTGCCAATCTAATATGATTTTCTGATAGAGTTTGATGAGGAGTATCACACAGTAAAAGATAGTTGAATTCTGTTGAGAATTGGGGGCTTCAAAGATGCCCAAAAAATGCCATTTTTCAGCCATTATAAGTCTATGTATTTTGATGAAAATGTATCAATTTTATTGTTTTTTCTCATGGATTCTGATGCGTAGAATCTACTGATGGAGAAAAAAGTGCTCAATTTGGACTTTTAGGTGAAATTTGAGGCCCGGTAAAAATGGCCAATTTTGTGCAGAACTAAAGTGCCAATCTAATATGATTTTCTGATAGAGTTCGATGAGGAGTATCACATAGTAAAAGATGGTTGAATTCTGTTGAGAATTGGGGGAGATATGGGGCTTCAAAGATGCCCCCCAAAATGCCATTTTTCAGCCATTATATATATATTTACCAACCCCTCCACACGAGCAGGATGTGACACAAGGACAATTTCTTAAGTTTTCCTTCTCCTAGACTGGTTGCCTAACCAAGGTTAAAGATCCCAGTCTTCCCTACTATTTACCCATAGCTGGAGGGAGAGTATGATTTATACCTTTCCCAAGGGTATTAGCGCAAAGTTAAATGCAATTATCACATCCAGGATTTGAACTCGGGCCAACGAGTCCATTTCCCATGACTTTAACCATCGCACCACGCGCTTCCTACTTTTTCAGCCATTATAAGTCTACGTATCTGGCTGAAAATGTACGTTATCGATTTTATTGTTTTTTCTCATGGATTCTGATGCGTAGAATTTATGATGGAGAAAAAAGTGGTCAATTTGGAGTTTTAGGTGAAATTTGAGGCCTGATAACCCCCCCACCCCCTGAGAGAGGCTAAAAATGGCCAATTTAATTACATTTGAATATAAACATTAGGGTAGTGTTACAATACATGGTATCATGAATTGTTGACAGACGCAGGGTCTCAGCGTATGAGTTGCACAAGAATCTGATGGTAGGTGTGGCGCTCCACTTCAGATGCCAAAACAATCTCCTTAGTCTAGCACTAGTGAAAAGGGGATAGACTCCCACGCTGCTCTGGCTGATACAGACTTTAGGCCACCCTGACGATTTTTACATGGTTTGAAGGGGGCCAGTTTAGTCACTTAGTAGAGCACCTGCCTTTGAATCACAAGGTTTCTGGTTCAATATCGGTCACTGCCAACTCAGGTATGAGTAGCACATACTGGGTAATCTGATGTTTGCAGTAAAGTGGGGAGCTGACGGTAGGTGTGGTGCTCCACCTCAGAAAAAAAAACAATCTCCCTAATATAACGCTAGAGAAAAGGGGATAGACCAGTCCTCGCCAAATGCAGCGTATGAGTCACACAGATTAGGTAATGTGGCGTAGGTAGGTGTGGCGCTCCACCTCAAAAAAAAACAACAATTTCCTAAGAAAAGGGGATAGACTCCCTCATTGTTCGGTTGATACTGACAAAAGGCCACTCCACCAACTTTACTTACATGGTTTGAAGTCATTAATTTTTTTTTTTAATTTGGAAAAAAACCCAAAAAAAACAATACAAGGGAGATAATTTGCAAGTTTAATTCAAAAATTATAATTTGGTTATCTCCCTTGTACAACTGATCTTTCCAAATAATGGTTGGTTGGTTGGATTTTACGGCATGTCAACCCTTCTGGGGTTATTTCATGCCAAAGACGTTTTGTTTTAGTCATCCTTGTGGAGTATTCAATTTTTTTTCTCAAACTAAATCTTTTTGAAAAAAATTTTTAATACTCATTTTGTGGTTAAATCGAACTTAACTGACCTATATTCCACCATCGTATGTCACCCCACGGAAAGAAAAAAAATACCAAACATCAGGGAATTAACCGAATTTAATGAAATTTTCAGTGTTGATCTATTAATGAATAAAAGATATAATGCACTAGTTATTTTATTTAAAAACTTTTACATTTTTTCACGTCAGTTAACTTTGAACACGTATCTTTGAGGCGTAAACACAGATTCTCAAAGTGTGAAGAAGTTTCAGTATGTTCTTGATATTCTTTTTAGTTCTTATTAGTTTCATTAGTTTTTAAATTTATTTCTTTTTAAAAATTTTTTCTTGCACTCTGTTTCAAATCTTTTTATCTGCATTCTTATTTAGTTTCATTAGCCTTTCTAATTTAATATAATATTTTATTACATTAAAACTTAAATACATGCACCTGGGAGGGGGGTGGATATATTTGCTAGTAATATCAATTAAGATTTTACTTACATGTACCCATTCAATACCCTCTCGGGTATACTCTTCTTGTTCTTGCTTCAGCACTAATTCAATAAAAAGTTGCTGGAGTTTTTCATTGCAGTAATTGATACAAAACTGTTCAAAACTGGAAAGAAAGAAAGAAAATTGATTTTAAAGAAAATTTTTTAACATTTTAAAATTTAAAAAGTTTTTAAAGTAGTTGATATGACCCAAGAGAAGTGGTGAAAAATATACTGGTGAAGTGGCATATCCATTTGTTGAGTGAAAACCATTCAAATATATGTGTGTATTATTGGTTTATTTATTCTCATCTGTATATATATATATATATATATATATAATATAATATACATACAACAACACACATGCTCAAAAGTTAAATATCATCGAATTTATCATCAAATTATAAAAACAACTATTTCCCAAAATGTAAGAAAAAAAATTCCATATCAATATTCAGTGTAAATTATAGTGCAATATAATATATATATATATATATATATATATATATATATATATATATGTGTGTGTGTGTGTGTGTGTGTGTGTGTGTGTGTTGTGAGAGAGAGAGAGAGAGACAGATAGACAGATAAAAGAGAGACAGAGAGCGAAGACAAGAGAAGGAGAGAGAGGAGAACAAAGAGAAGGAGAGAGAGAGGAGGAGGAGAGAGAGCGGGAGAGAGAGAGAGAAGAGAAAGAGAAGAGGGAGAGAGGAAAAGAGAGAGAGAGAGAGAGAGAAGAGAAGAGCAAGAGAAAGAGAAAGAGAAAGAGAGAGAGTGAGAAGAAAGAGAAAGAGAAGAAGAGAAAGAGAAGGAGAGAGACAGAGCAAAAAGAAAATGAATGAAAGAGAACAAAAGAAGGAGAGAGGAGAGAAGAGAGCAAGAGATAGAGAGAGAGAGAGAGAGAGAAAATTACCTGTTGTTGTCAAAAATCTCGAAACCATAAATATCCAAAACTCCAATGACCGTATTTTTGCCTACACTAGAAAATCCACTAGCTGAGACATCAATAGCTTCATTGATCCGACCAACAATCCAAGAGAACATTCGGTCATAGGTGGCCTGAAAGATAAGAAAAGTTTCAAATCAGTTCAACTATTTTCAAGATTATAGAGAGAAAAAAAAGCAGTCTTAAAGCACGGTCAACAAAGACATAAAAAATGGACCCCACACACTGTAAGAGGAAATAGATAGAAAAGTTTCAAATTAGTTCAACTTTGTTAAGATTACAGAAAAAAAAGCAATCTTAAAGCACGGTCAACAAAGACATTAAAAAAATGGACCCCACACACTGTAAGAGGAAATCTAATAAAAACTACAGACAAAGTTGGCAATGATCCTTTATGTACACAAAGTGGATATAGAGGGTTCTTAGATTTAAAAAAAAAAAAAAAGAGTTTCAAATCAGTTCAAGATTTTTCAAGATTTAAAAAAAAATGCCTAAGCAACAAAAAATCTTAAAGCATGGTCAATAAAGACATAAATAAATGGACCCCACACATTGTAAAGAGGAAATCTAATAAAAACTACAGACAAAGTTGGTCCTTAGATTTAAAAAAAAATAGTAGCTGATAGTAGGTGTGGCACTCCACCTCAGACGCAAAAACAATCTCTTTGGTCTAGCGCTAGTGAAAAGGGGATAGACTCCCTTGCTGATTGGCCAATACCAACTTTAGGCCACCCCAATGACTTTACTTATACATGTTTTGTAAGGGATTATTTTATGGTAAAAATTTATCTTGTTAAATTTTTAACTCTCACTCCACTAAGGCAATATCTTTTTTAAAAATAATTTTTACACTGCCCAGAGGGCGTTTTTTTTGTTTTGTTTTGGGGGGAGTTTTGCTAGTATGATATAATGATTATAATAAAAAAAAAGTGAAAATGAAGTTTTAGGCCATGAAATCTAACATTATTATTGGAATCAATTCTGGACTCAGTGCTTAAAACTAAAACGGTTTGAAACATTAAAAACAATTCATCTCGACCCACCCCTTAGAAAAAAAAAAAGCCGTTTTTATGCGTTACCTTTGCAAAAGCATCTCGTGTGTAAATAGCATCGGACATAGTGAATTCTTTTCTGACAACATCCCCACCAGCAGCGACAACACGAGAGCATAAAGAGGTTTCCAGACTGTCCACGTCCATTGAAAGCAAACAGGCAATTCGGGACAGTTCTTCTCGACTGGACACACAGACTTGGTCATTGTCCAACCCAAATGTGATGTTACCCTGAAAAGATAAATATAGCATTATTGATATGAAACTAGCAAGCCGATGGAATTTCCGCAAAACGAAACAAAAATCACGAGGAGCTATTTAAGACAGAAACAATGATTTGAAATTACATTACATATTAGAAGATTATTAGAAACATTGTACAGATAACAATAAAGATGAGGACAATAGTCCAAATAATCTAAATAATACTCAAAATTCTATGTTTATTGTTTAAAGGGTGTTTCAGAAAGATTGATATTATTTCATAATCTAATAACTTGACCAATTCTCATTCAAATGATCTCAAATTTTAACAGCATGTGTTGAAATAACTCAAAATTCTATGTTTATTGTTTAAAGGTGTTTCAGAAAAATTGATATTGTTTCATAATCTAATAACTTGACCATGAATGAAATTGGTCAAGTTATTAGATTATAAAATGATATCAATTTTTCTGAAACACCGTGTACATCTCAAATGAAATCAATTTTTTTATCTCCCTGTATTTTAATCATTAACATTTGTAATTCTTTTCTCCTGTATCGAAATATTATATCTGCAATTCCTTTAATATGTACTACAAGCGAAATCGACAAAAGGCAGAAGAATGAAGCAAGGGAGATAATTTGCCATAGGCGGCAGTAACTTCCCTTGTCACATTAACTGAGTTAGTTTCAGTTAGAAGCCATTACAAATGAATTTTCAAAGAAAATAAATTAAAATAATATTGAGAGAGAGAGAGAGAGAGACACACACACACACACATATAAATAGAGACAATGAGGGAGAGAGAGAGAAAAAAAAAAACTGGGAAATATCTGAAAGTGTTAGAGAGAATTTTTTTAAAATGTCATATTAAAAAAAAAATTATTTTTTCTAGTCCAGATTCAACATATAATTGTGTTACCAAAAATAACCGCATTTTCCCGCCTCTTAATTTGGACCATATGACCTTTTGCATTGTATCTTTCAAAGCCTCCATGCTTCCTGTAGTCCGCCGACACTATGCCTGATGCCACTCTCCACATACATATGCACACACGCACACACATACATGCATGCATATTACTACTGTAAACTGTTCATGTTCCTGACACTACATTATTCTGTGTACTTGACATGAGACTTTGATGAGTTGTGGTGCACCTGAGCAATGTACACATACATGTATATTATTACTGTACACTGTTCATGTTCCTGACACTAATACATTAGTCTATGTACTAGACATGGGACTTTGATGAGTTGTGGTGCATCTGAGCACTGTACACAATAAATTTCATTATTATTTTATGATTAAATATAAAATTATTCTATGTACTAGACATGAGACTTTGATGAGTTGTGGTGCACCTGAGCACTGTACACAATAAATTTCATTATTATTTTATGATTAAATATAAAATTATTCTATGTACTAGACATGAGACTTTGATGAGTTGTGGTGCATCTGAGCACTGTACACAATAAATTTCATTATTATTTTATGATTAAATATAAAATTATCTATGTACTAGACATGGGACTTTGATGAGTTGTGGTGCACCTGAGCACTGTACACAATAAATTTCATTATATTTTATGATTAAATATAAAATTATTCTATGTACTAGACATGAGACTTTGATGAGTTGTGGTGCACCTGAGCACTGTACACAATAAATTTCATTATTATTTTATGATTAAATATAAAATTATTCTATGTACTAGACATGAGACTTTGATGAGTTGTGGTGCACCTGAGCACTGTACACAATAAATTTCATTATTATTTTATGATTAAATATAAAATTATTCTATGTACTAGACATGAGACTTTGATGAGTTGTGGTGCACCTGAGCACTGTACACAATAAATTTCATTATATTTATTCAATATGAAGTCTTTTATGAGAAACATATTCCCACTCGATTGCAAAAACAATCACATGACACTAATATTCTCACAATGCATAAAAAAAAACTTCATGTACACACACATACACACACACATTTTAAGAGGTGAAGGCAAGTAGTTCTCACAAATATCAACACTATAATTGAGGCGTGATTAGCGTAACGGTTATCGTTGTAGAAAAAACAAACAAATAAACAAACAAAAGCCTCACTAACAAGGCAGTCAACTCACCATATGTAGAATTGCAGATACAATTTTCCAAAGTGTTTCAACATGTTTAAAATTGAAACCCATTGCCTTCATTGCTTCCATCACAGTTCGGTAATCTTTACGATCATTTATAGAACTGACCTACAAAAATAAAAACAAAGAAAGAATGAAAAAATAAAGAAAGAGAAATTAAGGTTAAATCAAACTTAAAGGGTCTAAATTCCACCAAATCAAATTTAAAGGGCCTAAATTCCACCAAATCAAACTTAAAGGGCCTAAATTCCACCAAATCAAACTTAAAGGGCCTAAATTCCACCCAATCAAACTTAAAGGGGGCCTAAATTCCACCCAATCAAACTTAAAGGTCTAAATTCCACCCAAAAATTTAAAGGGCCTAAATTCCACCAAACCAAACTTAAAGGGCCTAAATTCCACCCAATCAAACTTAAAGGCCTAAATTCCACCCAATCAAACTTAAAGGGTCTAAATTCCACCCAATCAAATTTAAAGGCCTAAATTACACAAAATCAAATTTAAAGGGCCTAAATTACACAAAATCAAACTTAAAGGGCCTAAATTCCACCCAATCAAACTTAAAGGGTCTAAATTCCACCCAATCAAATTTAAAGGCCTAAATTCCACCCAATCAAACTTAAAGGCCTAAATTCCACCCAATCAAACTTAAAGGGTCTAAATTCCACCCAATCAAACTTAAAGGGCCTAAATTCCACCCAATCAACTTAAAGGGCCTAAATTCCACCCAATCAAATTTAAAGGGTCTAAATTCCACAAAATCAAACTTAAAGGGCCTAAATTCCACCCAATCAAACTTAAAGGGTCTAAATTCACCCAATCAAACTTAAAGGGCCTAAATCCACCCAATCAAACTTTAAAGGCCTAAATTCCACCCAATCAAATTTAAGGGGCCTAAATTCCAATCAAACTTAAAGGGCCTAAATTCCACCCAATCAAACTTAAAGGGTCTAAATTCCACCCAATCAAATTAAAGTGCCTAAATTCCACCCAATCAAACTTAAAGGGCCTAAATTCCACCCAATCAAATTTAAAGGGCCTAAATTACACCAAATCAAACTTAAAGGGCCTAAATTCTGTCGAAAAAAAAAAATACCAAAAATCAGGGAATTAGCCGAATTTAATAAAATTTTCAGTGTTGACATATTAATGAATAAAAGATATAATGCAGCAGTTATTTTATCTAAAAACTTTTACATTTTTTCAGGTCAGTTAACTTCATACCACGTATCTTTAAGACCTAGCACAGATTCTCAAATATACATGGTTCAAAGTGAACTGACCTGAAAAAATGTAAAAGTTTTTAAATAAAATAACTAGTGCATTCTATCTTTTATTCATTAATATATCAACATTGAAAATTTCATTAAATTCAGTTAATTCCCTGATTTTTGGTATTTTTTTTTCTTTCGTGACTAAATGGTGGAATTTAGGTCCATTAAGTTCAATTTAATCAACATTAGATTGAATGATAAAAAGGGAAATAATTCAAATTAACTTTATCATTCATCATTAATTAGTTGCTCTTTAAGTTAACTATTATTAATTAATTTTTGTTATTCTTAATTAGTTTGCTATTATTGATTAATTAATTATTGGTATTATCAATTAATTTGCGATGACAATTTTTTTTTTTTTTCAAATAAATCATTTTCTTTCCTTAATTTTGTTTATCATTCTGACAAGAGTCAAAGACATTCCAAGAATTCTTTGAACTGTTGAATTCCTTCTTTCAATTGTTACCATAACGGGTAATTTATGAGGAAGTGCGTCCCGGTCTCCCGCCTCAAAAACAGCTACCCGGTGACTATCAAAATAACAACCCCAGCTCATCGTAATTCTTGTTTATTTATCGTAATTTGTCGTAATACTTGTTTAGATATGAAGATGGATATATAGTTTTGAATAGACTGAGATAGATAGATAGATAAACAAACAAAATAATATAGATAGATACGAACAAATGGAGATAAATAGATATTTTCGACAAGTAAATGTATTTGGGGGGGGGTCGCATCTTTTTTTGTCGTAATTCTTGTTTATTTAAACTAAAAACAAGACATTAAACAAACATGAATAAAAAAAAAATCTTAGTATTTAAAGTAATATAGATAAATATGAACAAATTGAGATAGATAGATAGATATGAAGATGGATAGTTTTGAATAGACTGAGCTGGGGTCGTTATTTTAATAGTTACCAGGCAGCAACTCTTGAGGCAGGAGACCGGGACGCACTTCCTCATAAATTACCCCATAACGATGTAAAAAAATTTTTAAAATTCTTACCTTTGGATCTCCACCTTGGTTAATAAAATGATAAATGTTGGGATTTCGTTTAAGTCCCATCTCAGCCAGTTTGCCATCAGTAGCCCCGTACAAAAGCTGGAGAAAAAAAAGCCAACAATTTTTTTTTTGTTCAAAAAAGTTAAATAAAATAATTTTTTACGCTATTAGAATAAAAAGTATATGGGATTATTTTATCAGTTTTTCTCTTAGAAAAAATATTCAAATTTTCATTTCATTTCATTTTCGATTTTAAATATTAATACTAAAACCGAAGACATTTTTTAACGTCAATTTCACTGCGAAATTTTAAGATTAAATTTTTTCAAGTTTTTATTCATTTTAATAGTAAATTGTAATATTAAAGTTTTTAAAGATTTTATTCATTTTAATAGAAAAATTTTGGCTAAAAATGTTTGTCCATTACACCCATCCGTACTTAGATGCATAACCGTAAGAGGGTAATATGTATTTTTTTCTGTCTAAATTACGACCTGAAAATTACCCTTTCGCATGTAATACGGATAGGTTTATTTATTTTTTAAGATAACAATGTAATTTTTTTTAAAGTACAAACTTGGAACCACGGCCTACTAATATTATACGGCCCCACATGATACATTAAGAGGCAAAAAATAACAGGCCGATTGGCCTGATTGTCAATCTGTAGGTTTAGGCTGGAAAATGTTAAAAGTATACAAAAATATACAAACTAGTATTATCTGCGTTATTCAGACTATTGTCCCCATCTTCATTGTTATTTGTACAATGTTTCGGCCGATATACACTCCGGCCTTCTCCAGGTATTTCTTGTCAGACTCGGGAACCTTCTCGAACTCAGGAACTTTCTTGTCGTAGGCGGGAGCCATCACGGAACTTTAAACCTAACCCTTTATTTAGTCCTGAAGAAGGCCGGAGGGTATATCAGCCGGAACGTTGTACAAATAACAATGAAGATGGGGACAATAGTCCGAATAACGCAGATAATACTAATCTTCAAGCCTCATCTCAAACATTCAGAGAAATAATACACAAACTGTTTTCTTTTTTCAGAAATGTTATATGAAAAGATTGTACATAAAAAGAATAAAAATCGTTATTAAAAAATTATGCAGTAATACAAAACAAATAATTGTAAAAGTGAAAGACAAAGTATAAATAACGTATTTTAATTTTGAAAAGAATTAAAATTAAATTAAAATAATGACTAGTAAATTCTAGCGGTATTATTTTATTATTTTCTGTTAAATTTTTAAAGTTACCTCCCTTTCTGCGTCAAGTTTATAAGCGACCCAGAATGAGTTAAAATATAATCGGCCTGTTATTTTCTGCCTCTTACTGTATCATATGGGGCCGTATAATACTAGTAGGCCATGTTGGAACATAAAAACAGTATTTGTACCTATATAGAAGGATCAGCTGAAAAGTTCATATTTTAGCAATGGTTAAAGAGCCCAGTTTGCAATGCTGTTTACCCATAGCTGGAGGGAGAATTGGGATTAATACCTTTCCGTACAAAAGAGAATTGGATAAATACCTTTCCGTACAAAAGCTGGAAATTAAAACCAAACAATTTTTTTTTAAAGTACAAACTTGGAACATAAAAACAGTATTTGTACCCAGTTTGCAATGCTGTTTACCCATAGATGGAGGGAGAATTGGGATTAATACCTTTCCATACAAAAGCTGGAAAAAAAAGCAAACAAATTTTTTTAAAAGTACAAACTTGAAACATAAAAACAGTATTTGTACCTATATAGAAGGATCAGCTGAAAAGTTCATATTTTAGCCATGGTTAAAGAGCACAGTTTGCAATGCTGTTTACCCATAGCTGGAGGGAGAATTGGATTAATACCTTTCCCAAGGGTATTATTATTATCATATATATATATATGGGCATGCCTACAAAGTCAGAAAACAGCACTGCTCACGTGACTTTCGGAAACATTTTTTCACGCTCAGAGTTGCGGAGACATGGAATAAACTGCCCGCGTCTGTTGCAGGCTGCCGAAGCACTGAGTCTTTCAAAGCCTCCATGCTTCCTGTAGTCCGCCGACACTATACCTGATGCCACTCTCCACATACATATGCGCACACATACATGC
>JALAJA010000094.1:180811-201498 GCA_023376005.1 Doryteuthis pealeii | reverse complement strand
AACGACACCAAGCAGTCTTTACGCAAAAAGGCGAAAAAAAATCAATGTAATGGAAGATTTGCCAAACGCCAGGCACCGTGAATGGGATTGTTCGGCTTACTGCGCCGGCCTGTGCCCTCGTATTGGGGCAAGTCAGATTGGAGTCACAGCCAGCTTGCTGAATGTTAGGTCGCCAGCTGCGAACCCCGGCCCCCACCGGCGTGGTGGGAACCGGAGTTCGAAGACTGGCGGCAGCAGCAGATGCGTCTCGGCTGGACACACCCTGCAGTTGACGGCCTTGGCTGCAGGCATGTGTGACGACGACGACGACGACGACGACGACGACGACGAAAACCACCCAGCGAGACTGGAAACGAAATCGAATTTAAAGAATTTTATGCGGAACACAACAACGGCTTGCCAAAGGCCAGGGACGGGAAGCGTAGCCTGTGAATACAGACACCGCAGCTGCAGTTAAGCCGCCGGTAGTAGCCTGCTGCTGCTGCTGCTGCTGCTGCTGCTGCTGCAGCCTGGAAGTGCACCCAGCAAACACTCAATCAAACGAACCCGAAATTTGATAAATTATATGCGGAATCGATGCGGAATCTAACAGCTTTGATGGCAGAGACGGAAGGGTTTCACACGAAAGGAAGCGGACGGCTGGACTGCAGCAGGCTCTGTGTGACGGTAGCCAGCCTGCAACAATTAGCTCTGAACGAAATTTGATAATTTTTATTCGGAATATCACAGCGTGCCGATTGTCCCGCACGGGGATCGGAGCCTTTGAACTGGGAAGACGGAAGCCATTGACAAGGAAGCAGATAGCTCGGCTGCAGACGTGATGCTGTGCGACGGTAGCCTGCACTGCAGCTCGTAACTCGGCTGCAGGCTCTGTTTGTTGCTAGCCAGTCTGCCTGCTGATAGTGTTCTTCGACCCAGCAACACTCTCGACCAAACGAAATTAAATTCGATAATTTTTATTCGGAATATCACAGCGTGCCGAACGTCCCGCACGGGGGATCGGAGCCTTTGACCGGGAAGACGGAAGCCATTGACGAGGAAGCAGATAGCTCGGCCGCAGACGTGCTGCTGCTGTGCAACGGTGGCCTGCACCTCGGCCCAGGCTCTGTTTGTTGCTAGCCAGTCTGCCTGCTGATAGTGTTAGTCGACCCAGCAACACTCACGACCAAAAGAAAGTAAATTTGATAATTTTTATTCGGAATATCACAGCGTGCCGATTGTCCCGCACGGGGATCGGAGCCTTTGAACTGGGAAGACGGAAGCCATTGACAAGGAAGCAGATAGCTCGGCTGCAGACGTGATGCTGTGCGACGGTAGCCTGCACTGCAGCTCGTAACTCGGCTGCAGGCTCTGTTTGTTGCTAGCCAGTCTGCCTGCTGATAGTGTTCTTCGACCCAGCAACACTCTCGACCAAACGAAATTAAATTCGATAATTTTTATTCGGAATATCACAGCGTGCCGAACGTCCCGCACGGGGGATCGGAGCCTTTGACCGGGAAGACGGAAGCCATTGACGAGGAAGCAGATAGCTCGGCCGCAGACGTGCTGCTGCTGTGCAACGGTGGCCTGCACCTCGGCCCAGGCTCTGTTTGTTGCTAGCCAGTCTGCCTGCTGATAGTGTTAGTCGACCCAGCAACACTCACGACCAAAAGAAAGTAAATTTGATAATTTTTATTCGGAATATCACAGCGTGCCGAATGTCACGAACGGGTGATCGGAGCCTTTGACTGGATACACGGAAGGAAGCAGATAGCTCGGCTGCAGGCTCTGAGTGACGGTCGCAAGCCTGCCTGCTGATAGTCCTCGTCGTCGACCCAACAACACTCTCGATCAAACCGCTATACATGATCGCTCGAACGAGTCCGATCCAAGCACCGAATCGCGAGGGAAAGCGGTACGTTCGGTGCATGTGAGTGCTTCGCCGAGGAGAAACGAGTAACGGTAAGCGTTCGTCACACGTCTTTATCGGCACCCGTCGGTTTCGTCGGTTCGAGCGAGCCAGCGAGCAAACGAAGTAACGACGGTCGGGGAACCTGTAATAGGCGGCGTCGGGACCTGCGGACGGAAAGCGACGACAAGAGTTCAAAAACTACTGCGACCCGAACGGTGGTGTTGGCAACCCACTGTACGAATAGCGACGAGTTGGCGGACGGTTAGGGGCATCGCTGCAAGCAGAACGAGTGCGACCATCCAATGTTTTGCCATAAAGAGGAAATACCTATTAAGCTGTTGATTGTGTCAGCTGACAACGCTCGCAAGGGTAGGGCCGTCATACTGATCTCAGATCGAATAGCGGATCAGAAACAGCAGCTGTCTAAGCGAACCATCATTACGACTGCGCTCTCCCACTTATGTCTGAACCCCGATTTATTGCAACAAGTAACCAAGTAAGCCGACGAGTGTATCGGATTTCAACGGTCGCCAGGGGTAGGGCCTCGATACTGGTCTCGGTCCGAATAGCCTGCGAGGGCCAGGCGCCTACTCGAAGTGCGTTTCCCAACGGAATTCAACGGTCGCCAGGGGGTAGGGCCTCGATACGGGTCTCTGGTCGAATAGAGTGCGAGGACCGGGTGTCTGCTCGAAGCGTGTTCCCCAACCAAAATCGACGGCCGCGAGGGATAGGGCCTCGATACGGGTCTCAGCGTGCCGGGGGCCAGGTATCTACTCGAAGTCTGTTCCCCAACCGATTATGTCTGAACACCGAATTCCTGCAACAACTCCTGACTTTTTTTCAGATCGTGCCCGAGCGAGCCGGCCAGTGTGTCGGACTTGACCGGTCACCCGAGGGGAGGGCCTCGATGCTGGTCTCGTGTCCGATAGCGTGCGAGGGCCAAGTGGGTACACGATTTTCGTCTTCGACTACGGCGAGCTCGCATCGGGACCAAGTAAGACGTCGAGCGTGTAAGATTTCAACGGTCGCCACGGGGTAGGGCCTCGATACTGGTCTCGGTCCGAATAGCCTGCGAGGGCCAGGCGTCTACTCGAAGTGCGTTTCCCAACGGAATTCAACGGTCGCCAGGGGGTAGGGCCTCGATACGGGTCTCTGGTCGAATAGAGTGCGAGGACCGGGTGTCTACTCGAAGCGTGTTCCCCAACCAAATTCGACGGCCGCGAGGGATAGGGCCTCGATACGGGTCTCAGGGTGCCGGGGGCCAGGTATCAACTCGAAGTCTGTTCCCCAACCGATTATGTCTGAACACCGAATTCCTGCAACAACTCCTGACTTTTTTTCAGATCGTGCCCGAGCGAGCCGGCCAGTGTGTCGGACTTGACCGGTCACCCGAGGGGAGGGCCTCGATGCTGGTCTCGTGTCCGATAGCGTGCGAGGGCCAAGTGGGTACACGATTTTCGTCTTCGACTACGGCGAGCTCGCATCGGGACCAAGTAAGACGTCGAGCGTGTAAGATTTCAACGGTCGCCAGGGGGTAGGGCCTCGATACTGGTCTCGGTCCGAATAGCCTGCGAGGGCCAGGCGTCTACTCGAAGTGCGTTTCCCAACGGAATTCAACGGTCGCCAGGGGGTAGGGCCTCGATACGGGTCTCTGGTCGAATAGAGTGCGAGGACCGGGTGTCTACTCGAAGCGTGTTCCCCAACCAAATTCGACGGCCGCGAGGGATAGGGCCTCGATACGGGTCTCAGGGTGCCGGGGGCCAGGTATCAACTCGAAGTCTGTTCCCCAACCGATTATGTCTGAACACCGAATTCCTGCAACAACTCCTGACTTTTTTTCAGATCGTGCCCGAGCGAGCCGGCCAGTGTGTCGGACTTGACCGGTCACCCGAGGGGAGGGCCTCGATGCTGGTCTCGTGTCCGATAGCGTGCGAGGGCCAAGTGGGTACACGATTTTCGTCTTCGACTACGGCGAGCTCGCATCGGGACCAAGTAAGACGTCGAGCGTGTAAGATTTCAACGGTCGCCAGGGGGTAGGGCCTCGATACTGGTCTCGGTCCGAATAGCCTGCGAGGGCCAGGCGTCTACTCGAAGTGCGTTTCCCAACGGAATTCAACGGTCGCCAGGGGGTAGGGCCTCGATACGGGTCTCTGGTCGAATAGAGTGCGAGGACCGGGTGTCTACTCGAAGCGTGTTCCCCAACCAAATTCGACGGCCGCGAGGGATAGGGCCTCGATACGGGTCTCAGGGTGCCGGGGGCCAGGTATCAACTCGAAGTCTGTTCCCCAACCGATTATGTCTGAACACCGAATTCCTGCAACAACTCCTGACTTTTTTTCAGATCGTGCCCGAGCGAGCCGGCCAGTGTGTCGGACTTGACCGGTCACCCGAGGGAGGGCCTCGATGCTGGTCTCGTGTCCGATAGCGTGCGAGGGCCAAGTGGGTACACGATTTTCGTCTTCGACTACGGCGAGCTCGCATCGGGACCAAGTAAGACGTCGAGCGTGTAAGATTTCAACGGTCGCCACGGGGTAGGGCCTCGATACTGGTCTCGGTCCGAATAGCCTGCGAGGGCCAGGCGTCTACTCGAAGTGCGTTTCCCAACGGAATTCAACGGTCGCCAGGGGGTAGGGCCTCGATACGGGTCTCTGGTCGAATAGAGTGCGAGGACCGGGTGTCTACTCTAAGCGTGTTCCCCAACCAAATTCGACGGCCGCGAGGGATAGGGCCTCGATACGGGTCTCAGCGTGCCGGGGGCCAGGTATCAACTCGAAGTCTGTTCCCCAACCGATTATGTCTGAACACCGAATTCCTGCAACAACTCCTGACTTTTTTTCAGATCGTGCCCGAGCGAGCCGGCCAGTGTGTCGGACTTGACCGGTCACCCGAGGGGAGGGCCTCGATGCTGGTCTCGTGTCCGATAGCGTGCGAGGGCCAAGTGGGTACACGATTTTCGTCTTCGACTACGGCGAGCTCGCATCGGGACCAAGTAAGACGTCGAGCGTGTAAGATTTCAACGGTCGCCAGGGGGTAGGGCCTCGATACTGGTCTCGGTCCGAATAGCCTGCGAGGGCCAGGCGTCTACTCGAAGTGCGTTTCCCAACTGAATTCAACGGTCGCCAGGGGGTAGGGCCTCGATACGGGTCTCTGGTCGAATAGAGTGCGAGGACCGGGTGTCTACTCGAAGCGTGTTCCCCAACCAAATTCGACGGCCGCGAGGGATAGGGCCTCGATACGGGTCTCAGGGTGCCGGGGGCCAGGTATCAACTCGAAGTCTGTTCCCCAACCGATTATGTCTGAACACCGAATTCCTGCAACAACTCCTGACTTTTTTTCAGATCGTGCCCGAGCGAGCCGGCCAGTGTGTCGGACTTGACCGGTCACCCGAGGGGAGTGCCTCGATGCTGGTCTCGTGTCCGATAGCGTGCGAGGGCCAAGTGGGTACACGATTTTCGTCTTCGACTACGGCGAGCTCGCATCGGGACCAAGTAAGACGTCGAGCGTGTAAGATTTCAACGGTCGCCACGGGGTAGGGCCTCGATACTGGTCTCGGTCCGAATAGCCTGCGAGGGCTAGGCGTCTACTCGAAGTGCGTTTCCCAACTGAATTCAACGGTCGCCAGGGGGTAGGGCCTCGATACGGGTCTCTGGTCGAATAGAGTGCGAGGACCGGGTGTCTACTCTAAGCGTGTTCCCCAACCAAATTCGACGGCCGCGAGGGATAGGGCCTCGATACGGGTCTCAGGGTGCCGGGGGCCAGGTATCTACTCGAAGTCTGTTCCCCAACCGATTATGTCTGAACACCGAATTCCTGCAACAACTCCTGACTTTTTTTCAGATCGTGCCCGAGCGAGCCGGCCAGTGTGTCGGACTTGACCGGTCACCCGAGGGGAGTGCCTCGATGCTGGTCTCGTGTCCGATAGCGTGCGAGGGCCAAGTGGGTACACGATTTTCGTCTTCGACTACGGCGAGCTCGCATCGGGACCAAGTAAGACGTCGAGCGTGTAAGATTTCAACGGTCGCCACGGGGTAGGGCCTCGATACTGGTCTCGGTCCGAATAGCCTGCGAGGGCCAGGCGTCTACTCGAAGTGCGTTTCCCAACTGAATTCAACGGTCGCCAGGGGGTAGGGCCTCGATACGGGTCTCTGGTCGAATAGAGTGCGAGGACCGGGTGTCTACTCTAAGCGTGTTCCCCAACCAAATTCGACGGCCGCGAGGGATAGGGCCTCGATACGGGTCTCAGCGTGCCGGGGGCCAGGTATCTACTCGAAGTCTGTTCCCCAACCGATTATGTCTGAACACCGAATTCCTGCAACAACTCCTGACTTTTTTTCAGATCGTGCCCGAGCGAGCCGGCCAGTGTGTCGGACTTGACCGGTCACCCGAGGGGAGTGCCTCGATGCTGGTCTCGTGTCCGATAGCGTGCGAGGGCCAAGTGGGTACACGATTTTCGTCTTCGACTACGGCGAGCTCGCATCGGGACCAAGTAAGACGTCGAGCGTGTAAGATTTCAACGGTCGCCACGGGGTAGGGCCTCGATACTGGTCTCGGTCCGAATAGCCTGCGAGGGCCAGGCGTCTACTCGAAGTGCGTTTCCCAACTGAATTCAACGGTCGCCAGGGGTAGGGCCTCGATACGGGTCTCTGGTCGAATAGAGTGCGAGGACCGGGTGTCTACTCTAAGCGTGTTCCCCAACCAAATTCGACGGCCGCGAGGGATAGGGCCTCGATACGGGTCTCAGCGTGCCGGGGGCCAGGTATCTACTCGAAGTCTGTTCCCCAACCGATTATGTCTGAACACCGAATTCCTGCAACAACTCCTGACTTTTTTTCAGATCGTGCCCGAGCGAGCCGGCCAGTGTGTCGGTCTTGACCGGTCACCCGAGGGGAGTGCCTCGATGCTGGTCTCGTGTCCCATAGCGTGCGAGGGCCAAGTGGGTGCACGATTTTCGTCTTCGACTACGGCGAGCTCGCATCGGGACCAAGTAAGACGTCGAGCGTGTAAGATTTCATCGGTCGCCAGGGGTAGGGCCTCGATACGGGTCTCCGGTCGAATAGAGTGCGAGGACCGGGTGTCTACTCGAAGCGTGTTCCCCAACCAAATTCAACGGCCGCGTGGGATAGGGCCTCGATACGGGTCTCCGGTCGAATAGAGTGCGAGGACCGGGTGTCTACTCGAAGCGTGTTCCCCAACCAAATTCGACGGCCGCGAGGGATAGGGCCTCGATACGGGTCTCAGCGTGCCGGGGGCCAGGTATCTACTCGAAGTCTGTTCCCCAACCGATTATGTCTGAACACCGAATTCCTGCAACAACTCCTGACTTTTTTTCAGATCGTGCCCGAGCGAGCCGGCCAGTGTGTCGGACTTGACCGGTCACCCGCGGGAGGGCCTCGATGCTGGTCTCGTGTCCGATAGCGTGCGAGGGCCAAGTGGGTACACGATTTTCGTCTTCGACTACGGCGAGCTCGCATCGGGACCAAGTAAGCCGTCGAGCGTGTAAGATTTCAACGGTCGACAGGGGTAGGGCCTCGATACTCGTCTCGGTCCGAATAGCCTGCGAGGGCCAGGTGTCTACTCGAAGTGTGTTTCCCAACGAAATTGATCGGTAGCGAGGGGTAGGGCCTCGATACGGGTCTCTGGTCGAATAGCGTGCGAGGACCAGGTGTCTACTCGAAGTGTGTTCCCCAACCAATATTGTCTAAACACCGATTTGGTGCAACAACTCCTGAAATGTAGCTCGACCTGTGACCTAGTAAGCCGTCGAGTGTGTAGGATTTCATCGGAGGCGAGGGTAGGGCTTTGAAACTGGTATCGGGTCGAACGGCGTGCGAGGGCTAGGTGTCTAACCGAATTCCATATTCAACTTCAAAGTGTGTACCTCAACCAATATTGTCTAAACACCGATTTGGTGCAACAACTCCTGAAATGTAGCTCGACCTGTGACCTAGTAAGCCGTTGAGTGTGTCGGATTTCATCGGAGGCGAGGGTAGGGTCCCTGATACTGGTCTCGGGTCGAGGGCTGGGTGCGTCTTCCCCACCTCCTTCTCGTCCTACCAATGTCGAATTACCGTGTCCGTAAGCCGTTGACTGTCGGCTAACAGAGATCGCGAGAGAGGGTGGGGCCTTGATATTGGCCGCTGACTGCATTCCTTTTTCTCTAGCAAGCGTTAACCCACACCCCCTGGCTTGTCGTAGATAATAACGATCATAACAATATCACAAGCCCCAACAGTAAGCCCCTCCCCCCACCTTCAATGCGTATTTTTTTAATTCAATTTAATTCCTCTTCTTCTTATGATCTTATATGCAAACAAGAACAGTTTAAGAATACTTTAAGAATATGTAAAAATATATAAATAATAATAATAATAATAATAATATTGACAACAATAATAATAGTAACAATAATAATAATAATAGTAGTAATAATAATAATAATATATAATAATAATAATAATAATAATAATAATAATAATAATAATAATAATAATAAATAATAATAATAATAATAATAATAATAATAATAATAATAATAATAATAATAATAATAATAATAATAATAATAATAATTAATTTCCAAGTTTAAATGCGACTGAATATTTACTAAAATTCAAACTTCGTAAAAGTGAGAAATAAAGAATAAATAATAAATAAATAAATCAAAGAAAGAAAGAAAGAAAGAAAGAAAGAAAGAAAGAAAGAAGAAAGCGGTGTGCCAAGCCCCTTAGTACTTTACCCTCCCCCCTTCGTCTCCGAGGTTACTATGACGACAAGGCGACGTTCACTTGGCTTAGTCGGTCATCCCAAATGAAATGGATTAGACTTGTCGACTGAAACTTTGCCTATTTTCAATGTACTTAGAATTAAATCAAAGAATCTGACTCTAAGTACATTCCTTCTTCTTGTTCTTTTAACAAGTCGTTAATAATGAGAAGAATAAATTATTATTATTATTATTATTATTATTATTATTATTATTGTTGTTGTCGAAGCGAACAATGCATATCTTTGGTCTTCTGAACGTTGAAAAATTAAGCGATTCTAACTTTAAGTTGAACACTTTTATTTGACAAGTTTTAAATATTATTATTATTATTATTATTATTAATAATAATAATATTAAATGGTGCGTGGTGGTCAAAGCCAAGCTGCTGCTGCTGCTGCTGCTGCTGCTAACACAGAACAGTGAGAGAGAATTAAAAGAAAAGCGGGGTTTGGGGGGGGTGCTTGATTTCTTCCCTCTTTTTCTATCTTTCTTTTACCTTTTTGCTTGATGTGAGTGTATTGTCATGCACCGGCAGAGGTCGGTTCCTTTGGCTGCAGGGAGGACAGGGCTGATGCAGGGTTAGTGAAGCATTAGTTTGCCTTCAAATAAGCATAATCAATAAACAAAACCAAGGAAGTACAGACACCAAATTTACAGTAAAAATCATTTATTAACAATAAATTAAAGTGAAATATGTGTTCTTCAGCGTGGTTGTGGTCGTCAGGATGGTGATGCTCCCCCCCACTTTAATAATTCTCTTTGTTCTGTGTTAGCAGCAGCAGCAGCAGCAGCAGCAGCAGCTACCACCACGCACCATTTATATTATTATTATTAATAATAATAATAATAATAATATTTAAAACTTGTCAAATAAAAGTGTTCAACTTAAAGTTAGAATCGCTTAATTTTTCAACGTTCAGAAGACCAAAGATATGCATTGTTCGCTTCGACAACAACAATAATAATAATAATAATATAATAATAATAATAATAATAATTATTCTTCTCATTATTAACGACTTGTTAAAAGAACAAGAAGAAGGAATGTACTTAGAGTCAGATTCTTTGATTTAATTCTAAGTACATTGAAAATAGGCAAAGTTTCAGTCGACAAGTCTAATCCATTTCATTTGGGATGACCGACTAAGCCAAGTGAACGTCGCCTTGTCGTCATAGTAACCTCGGAGACGAAGGGGGAGGGTAAAGTACTAAGGGGCTTGGCACACCGCTTTCTTCTTTCTTTCTTTCTTTCTTTCTTTCTTTCTTTCTTTCTTTCTTGATTTATTTATTTATTTATTTATTCTTTATTTCTCACTTTTACGAAGTTTGAATTTTAGTAAATATTCAGTCGCATTTAAACTTGGAAAATTAATTATTATTATTATTATTATTATTATTATTATTATTATTATTATTATTATTATTATTATTATTATTATTATTATTATTATTATTATTATTATTATTATTATTATTATTATTATTATTATTATTATTATTATTATTATTATATTATTATTACTACTATTATTATTATTATTGTTACTATTATTATTGTTGTCAATATTATTATTATTATTATTATTATTTATATATTTTTACATATTCTTAAAAGTATTCTTAAACTGTTCTTGTTTGCATATAAGATCATAAGAAGAAGAGGAATTAAATTGAATTAAAAAAATACGCATTGAAGGTGGGGGGAGGGGCTTACTGTTGGGGCTTGTGATATTGTTATGATCGTTATTATCTACGACAAGCCAGGGGTGTGGGGTTAACGCTTGCTAGAGAAAAAGGAATGCAGTCAGCGGCCAATATCAAGGCCCCACCCTCTCTCGCGATCTCTGTTAGCCGACAGTCAACGGCTTACGGACACGGTAATTCGACATTGGTAGGACGAGAAGGAGGTGGGGAAGACGCACCCAGCCCTCGACCCGAGACCAGTATCAGGGACCCTACCCTCGCCTCCGATGAAATCCGACACACTCAACGGCTTACTAGGTCACAGGTCGAGCTACATTTCAGGAGTTGTTGCACCAAATCGGTGTTTAGACAATATTGGTTGAGGTACACACTTTGAAGTTGAATATGGAATTCGGTTAGACACCTAGCCCTCGCACGCCGTTCGACCCGATACCAGTTTCAAAGCCCTACCCTCGCCTCCGATGAAATCCTACACACTCGACGGCTTACTAGGTCACAGGTCGAGCTACATTTCAGGAGTTGTTGCACCAAATCGGTGTTTAGACAATATTGGTTGGGGAACACACTTCGAGTAGACACCTGGTCCTCGCACGCTATTCGACCAGAGACCCGTATCGAGGCCCTACCCCTCGCTACCGATCAATTTCGTTGGGAAACACACTTCGAGTAGACACCTGGCCCTCGCAGGCTATTCGGACCGAGACGAGTATCGAGGCCCTACCCCTGTCGACCGTTGAAATCTTACACGCTCGACGGCTTACTTGGTCCCGATGCGAGCTCGCCGTAGTCGAAGACGAAAATCGTGTACCCACTTGGCCCTCGCACGCTATCGGACACGAGACCAGCATCGAGGCCCTCCCGCGGGTGACCGGTCAAGTCCGACACACTGGCCGGCTCGCTCGGGCACGATCTGAAAAAAAGTCAGGAGTTGTTGCAGGAATTCGGTGTTCAGACATAATCGGTTGGGGAACAGACTTCGAGTAGATACCTGGCCCCCGGCACGCTGAGACCCGTATCGAGGCCCTATCCCTCGCGGCCGTCGAATTTGGTTGGGGAACACGCTTCGAGTAGACACCCGGTCCTCGCACTCTATTCGACCGGAGACCCGTATCGAGGCCCTATCCCACGCGGCCGTTGAATTTGGTTGGGGAACACGCTTCGAGTAGACACCCGGTCCTCGCACTCTATTCGACCGGAGACCCGTATCGAGGCCCTACCCCTGGCGACCGATGAAATCTTACACGCTCGACGTCTTACTTGGTCCCGATGCGAGCTCGCCGTAGTCGAAGACGAAAATCGTGCACCCACTTGGCCCTCGCACGCTATGGGACACGAGACCAGCATCGAGGCACTCCCCTCGGGTGACCGGTCAAGACCGACACACTGGCCGGCTCGCTCGGGCACGATCTGAAAAAAAGTCAGGAGTTGTTGCAGGAATTCGGTGTTCAGACATAATCGGTTGGGGAACAGACTTCGAGTAGATACCTGGCCCCCGGCACGCTGAGACCCGTATCGAGGCCCTATCCCTCGCGGCCGTCGAATTTGGTTGGGGAACACGCTTAGAGTAGACACCCGGTCCTCGCACTCTATTCGACCAGAGACCCGTATCGAGGCCCTACCCCCTGGCGACCGTTGAATTCAGTTGGGAAACGCACTTCGAGTAGACGCCTGGCCCTCGCAGGCTATTCGGACCGAGACCAGTATCGAGGCCCTACCCCGTGGCGACCGTTGAAATCTTACACGCTCGACGTCTTACTTGGTCCCGATGCGAGCTCGCCGTAGTCGAAGACGAAAATCGTGTACCCACTTGGCCCTCGCACGCTATCGGACACGAGACCAGCATCGAGGCACTCCCCTCGGGTGACCGGTCAAGTCCGACACACTGGCCGGCTCGCTCGGGCACGATCTGAAAAAAAGTCAGGAGTTGTTGCAGGAATTCGGTGTTCAGACATAATCGGTTGGGGAACAGACTTCGAGTAGATACCTGGCCCCCGGCACGCTGAGACCCGTATCGAGGCCCTATCCCTCGCGGCCGTCGAATTTGGTTGGGGAACACGCTTAGAGTAGACACCCGGTCCTCGCACTCTATTCGACCAGAGACCCGTATCGAGGCCCTACCCCCTGGCGACCGTTGAATTCAGTTGGGAAACGCACTTCGAGTAGACGCCTGGCCCTCGCAGGCTATTCGGACCGAGACCAGTATCGAGGCCCTACCCCGTGGCGACCGTTGAAATCTTACACGCTCGACGTCTTACTTGGTCCCGATGCGAGCTCGCCGTAGTCGAAGACGAAAATCGTGTACCCACTTGGCCCTCGCACGCTATCGGACACGAGACCAGCATCGAGGCACTCCCCTCGGGTGACCGGTCAAGTCCGACACACTGGCCGGCTCGCTCGGGCACGATCTGAAAAAAAGTCAGGAGTTGTTGCAGGAATTCGGTGTTCAGACATAATCGGTTGGGGAACAGACTTCGAGTAGATACCTGGCCCCCGGCACCCTGAGACCCGTATCGAGGCCCTATCCCTCGCGGCCGTCGAATTTGGTTGGGGAACACGCTTAGAGTAGACACCCGGTCCTCGCACTCTATTCGACCAGAGACCCGTATCGAGGCCCTACCCCCTGGCGACCGTTGAATTCAGTTGGGAAACGCACTTCGAGTAGACGCCTAGCCCTCGCAGGCTATTCGGACCGAGACCAGTATCGAGGCCCTACCCCGTGGCGACCGTTGAAATCTTACACGCTCGACGTCTTACTTGGTCCCGATGCGAGCTCGCCGTAGTCGAAGACGAAAATCGTGTACCCACTTGGCCCTCGCACGCTATCGGACACGAGACCAGCATCGAGGCACTCCCCTCGGGTGACCGGTCAAGTCCGACACACTGGCCGGCTCGCTCGGGCACGATCTGAAAAAAAGTCAGGAGTTGTTGCAGGAATTCGGTGTTCAGACATAATCGGTTGGGGAACAGACTTCGAGTTGATACCTGGCCCCGGCACCCTGAGACCCGTATCGAGGCCCTATCCCTCGCGGCCGTCGAATTTGGTTGGGGAACACGCTTCGAGTAGACACCCGGTCCTCGCACTCTATTCGACCAGAGACCCGTATCGAGGCCCTACCCCCTGGCGACCGTTGAATTCAGTTGGGAAACGCACTTCGAGTAGACGCCTGGCCCTCGCAGGCTATTCGGACCGAGACCAGTATCGAGGCCCTACCCCCTGGCGACCGTTGAAATCTTACACGCTCGACGTCTTACTTGGTCCCGATGCGAGCTCGCCGTAGTCGAAGACGAAAATCGTGTACCCACTTGGCCCTCGCACGCTATCGGACACGAGACCAGCATCGAGGCCCTCCCCTCGGGTGACCGGTCAAGTCCGACACACTGGCCGGCTCGCTCGGGCACGATCTGAAAAAAAGTCAGGAGTTGTTGCAGGAATTCGGTGTTCAGACATAATCGGTTGGGGAACAGACTTCGAGTTGATACCTGGCCCCCGGCACGCTGAGACCCGTATCGAGGCCCTATCCCTCGCGGCCGTCGAATTTGGTTGGGGAACACGCTTAGAGTAGACACCCGGTCCTCGCACTCTATTCGACCAGAGACCCGTATCGAGGCCCTACCCCTGGCGACCGTTGAATTCCGTTGGGAAACGCACTTCGAGTAGACGCCTGGCCCTCGCAGGCTATTCGGACCGAGACCAGTATCGAGGCCCTACCCCGTGGCGACCGTTGAAATCTTACACGCTCGACGTCTTACTTGGTCCCGATGCGAGCTCGCCGTAGTCGAAGACGAAAATCGTGTACCCACTTGGCCCTCGCACGCTATCGGACACGAGACCAGCATCGAGGCCCTCCCCTCGGGTGACCGGTCAAGTCCGACACACTGGCCGGCTCGCTCGGGCACGATCTGAAAAAAAGTCAGGAGTTGTTGCAGGAATTCGGTGTTCAGACATAATCGGTTGGGGAACAGACTTCGAGTTGATACCTGGCCCCCGGCACCCTGAGACCCGTATCGAGGCCCTATCCCTCGCGGCCGTCGAATTTGGTTGGGGAACACGCTTCGAGTAGACACCCGGTCCTCGCACTCTATTCGACCAGAGACCCGTATCGAGGCCCTACCCCCTGGCGACCGTTGAATTCCGTTGGGAAACGCACTTCGAGTAGACGCCTGGCCCTCGCAGGCTATTCGGACCGAGACCAGTATCGAGGCCCTACCCCCTGGCGACCGTTGAAATCTTACACGCTCGACGTCTTACTTGGTCCCGATGCGAGCTCGCCGTAGTCGAAGACGAAAATCGTGTACCCACTTGGCCCTCGCACGCTATCGGACACGAGACCAGCATCGAGGCCCTCCCCTCGGGTGACCGGTCAAGTCCGACACACTGGCCGGCTCGCTCGGGCACGATCTGAAAAAAAGTCAGGAGTTGTTGCAGGAATTCGGTGTTCAGACATAATCGGTTGGGGAACAGACTTCGAGTTGATACCTGGCCCCGGCACCCTGAGACCCGTATCGAGGCCCTATCCCTCGCGGCCGTCGAATTTGGTTGGGGAACACGCTTCGAGTAGACACCCGGTCCTCGCACTCTATTCGACCAGAGACCCGTATCGAGGCCCTACCCCCTGGCGACCGTTGAATTCCGTTGGGAAACGCACTTCGAGTAGACGCCTGGCCCTCGCAGGCTATTCGGACCGAGACCAGTATCGAGGCCCTACCCCCTGGCGACCGTTGAAATCTTACACGCTCGACGTCTTACTTGGTCCCGATGCGAGCTCGCCGTAGTCGAAGACGAAAATCGTGTACCCACTTGGCCCTCGCACGCTATCGGACACGAGACCAGCATCGAGGCCCTCCCCTCGGGTGACCGGTCAAGTCCGACACACTGGCCGGCTCGCTCGGGCACGATCTGAAAAAAAGTCAGGAGTTGTTGCAGGAATTCGGTGTTCAGACATAATCGGTTGGGGAACAGACTTCGAGTTGATACCTGGCCCCCGGCACCCTGAGACCCGTATCGAGGCCCTATCCCTCGCGCCGTCGAATTTGGTTGGGGAACACGCTTCGAGTAGACACCCGGTCCTCGCACTCTATTCGACCAGAGACCCGTATCGAGGCCCTACCCCCTGGCGACCGTTGAATTCCGTTGGGAAACGCACTTCGAGTAGACGCCTGGCCCTCGCAGGCTATTCGGACCGAGACCAGTATCGAGGCCCTACCCCGTGGCGACCGTTGAAATCTTACACGCTCGACGTCTTACTTGGTCCCGATGCGAGCTCGCCGTAGTCGAAGACGAAAATCGTGTACCCACTTGGCCCTCGCACGCTATCGGACACGAGACCAGCATCGAGGCCCTCCCCGGGTGACCGGTCAAGTCCGACACACTGGCCGGCTCGCTCGGGCACGATCTGAAAAAAAGTCAGGAGTTGTTGCAGGAATTCGGTGTTCAGACATAATCGGTTGGGGAACAGACTTCGAGTAGATACCTGGCCCCCGGCACGCTGAGACCCGTATCGAGGCCCTATCCCTCGCGGCCGTCGATTTTGGTTGGGGAACACGCTTCGAGCAGACACCCGGTCCTCGCACTCTATTCGACCAGAGACCCGTATCGAGGCCCTACCCCCTGGCGACCGTTGAATTCCGTTGGGAAACGCACTTCGAGTAGGCGCCTGGCCCTCGCAGGCTATTCGGACCGAGACCAGTATCGAGGCCCTACCCCTGGCGACCGTTGAAATCCGATACACTCGTCGGCTTACTTGGTTACTTGTTGCAATAAATCGGGGTTCAGACATAAGTGGGAGAGCGCAGTCGTAATGATGGTTCGCTTAGACAGCTGCTGTTTCTGATCCGCTATTCGATCTGAGATCAGTATGACGGCCCTACCCTTGCGAGCGTTGTCAGCTGACACAATCAACAGCTTAATAGGTATTTCCTCTTTATGGCAAAACATTGGATGGTCGCACTCGTTCTGCTTGCAGCGATGCCCCTAACCGTCCGCCAACTCGTCGCTATTCGTACAGTGGGTTGCCAACACCACCGTTCGGGTCGCAGTAGTTTTTGAACTCTTGTCGTCGCTTTCCGTCCGCAGGTCCCGACGCCGCCTATTACAGGTTCCCCGACCGTCGTTACTTCGTTTGCTCGCTGGCTCGCTCGAACCGACGAAACCGACGGGTGCCGATAAAGACGTGTGACGAACGCTTACCGTTACTCGTTTCTCCTCGGCGAAGCACTCACATGCACCGAACGTACCGCTTTCCCTCGCGATTCGGTGCTTGGATCGGACTCGTTCGAGCGATCATGTATAGCGGTTTGATCGAGAGTGTTGTTGGGTCGACGACGAGGACTATCAGCAGGCAGGCTTGCGACCGTCACTCAGAGCCTGCAGCCGAGCTATCTGCTTCCTTCCGTGTATCCAGTCAAAGGCTCCGATCACCCGTTCGTGACATTCGGCACGCTGTGATATTCCGAATAAAAATTATCAAATTTACTTTCTTTTGGTCGTGAGTGTTGCTGGGTCGACTAACACTATCAGCAGGCAGACTGGCTAGCAACAAACAGAGCCTGGGCCGAGGTGCAGGCCACCGTTGCACAGCAGCAGCACGTCTGCGGCCGAGCTATCTGCTTCCTCGTCAATGGCTTCCGTCTTCCCGGTCAAAGGCTCCATCCCCCCCCCCCGTGAGGGGTCTCCCGTCGCGGGTACCCCCGTTTGCAACGGGTACTTCCCCTGTACCCCCCCCCCGTGAGCACTCTCCTGTCGCGGGTACTCCCGTTTGCAACGAGTACTTGTACTTCGAGTTCTCCCTAGCCCCGTCGGCATCCCACTTTGCCGGAAACCTCGTTTCCGACGGGTACTTCCCCTTTACGTGACCGCCCCCCCCGTGAGCACTCTCCCATCGCGGGTACTCCCGTTTGCAACGAGTACTTCTACTTCGAGTTCTCCCTAGCCCCGTCGGCATCCCACTTTGCCGGAAACCTCGTTTCCGACGGGTACTTCCCCTTTACGTGACAGCCCCCCCCCGTGAGCACTCTCCCATCGCGGGTACTCCCGTTTGCAACGGGTACTTCCCCTTTAAGTTCTCCCTAGCCCCGTCGGCATCCCCCTTAGTCGGAAAACCCGTTTGCAACGGGTACTTCCTCTTCACGTGACCGCCCCCCCCGTGAGGGGTCTCCCGTCGCGGGTACACCCGTTTGCAACGGGTACTTCCCCCTGTACGCCCTCCCCCCCCGTGAGCACTCTCCCGTCGCGGGTACTCCCGTTTGCAACGAGTACGTGTACTTCGGGTTCTCCCTAGCCCCGTCGGCATCCCACTTTGCCGGAAACCTCGTTTCCGACGGGTACTTCCCCTTTACGTGACAGCCCCCCCCCCGTGAGCACTCTCCCATCGCGGGTACTCCCGTTTGCAACGGGTACTTCCCCTTTAAGTTCTCCCTAGCCCCGTCGGCATCCCCCTTAGTCGGAAAACCCGTTTGCAACGGGTACTTCCTCTTCACGTGACCGCCCCCCCCGTGAGGGGTCTCCCGTCGCGGGTACACCCGTTTGCAACGGGTACTTCCCCCTGTACGCCCTCCCCCCCCCCGTGAGCACTCTCCCGTCGCGGGTACTCCCGTTTGCAACGAGTACGTGTACTTCGGGTTCTCCCTAGCCCCGTCGGCATCCCACTTTGCCGGAAACCTCGTTTCCGACGGGTACTTCCCCTTTACGTGACAGCCCCCCCCCCCGTGAGCACTCTCCCATCGCGGGTACTCCCGTTTGCAACGGGTACTTCCCCTTTAAGTTCTCCCTAGCCCCGTCGGCATCCCCCTTAGTCGGAAAACCCGTTTGCAACGGGTACTTCCTCTTCACGTGACCGCCCCCCCCGTGAGGGGTCTCCCGTCGCGGGTACACCCGTTTCCAACGGGTACTTCCCCTGTACGCCCCCCCCCCCCGTGAGCACTCTCCCGTCGCGGGTACTCCCGTTTGCAACGAGTACGTGTACTTCGGGTTCTCCCTAGCCCCGTCGGCATCCCACTTTGCCGGAAACCTCGTTTCCGACGGGTACTTCCCCTTTACGTGACAGCCCCCCCCGTGAGCACTCTCCCGTCGCGGGTACTCCCGTTTGCAACGGGTACTTCCCCTTTAAGTTCTCCCTAGCCCCGTCGGCATCCCCCTTAGTCGGAAAACCCGTTTGCAACGGGTACTTCCTCTTCACGTGACCGCCCCCCCCGTGAGGGGTCTCCCGTCGCGGGTACCCCCGTTTGCAACGGGTACTTCCCCCTGTACGCCCCCCCCCCGTGAGCACTCTCCCGTCGCGGGTACTCCCGTTAGCAACGAGTACTTGTACTTCGAGTTCTCCCTAGCCCCGTCGGCATCCCACTTTGCCGGAAACCTCGTTTCCGACGGGTACTTCCCCTTTACGTGACCGCCCCCCCCCCCGTGAGCACTCTCCCATCGCGGGTACTCCCGTTTGCAACGAGTACCTGTACTTCGAGTTCTCCCTAGCCCCGTCGGCATCCCACTTTGCCGGAAACCTCTTTTTCGACGGGTACTTCCCCTTTACGTGACAGCACCCCCCCCCCCCCCGTGAGCACTCTCCCATCGCGGGTACTCCCGTTTGCAACGGGTACTTCCCCTTTAAGTTCTCCCTAGACCCGACGGCATCCCCCTTAGTCGGAAAACCCGTTTCCAACGGGTACTTCCGCTTCACGTGACCGCCCCCCCCCCCGTGAGGGGTCTCCCGTCGCGGGTTACCCCGTTTGCAACGGGTACTTCCCCTGTACGCCCCCCCGTGAGCACTCTCCCGTCGCGGGTACTCCCGTTAGCAACGAGTACTTCTACTTCGAGTTCTCCCTAGCCCCGTCGGCATCCCCCTTAGTCGGAAAACCCGTTTGCAACGGGTACTTCCGCTTCACGTGACCGCCCCCCCCCGTGAGGGGTCTCCCGTCGCGGGTACCCCCGTTTGCAACGGGTCCTTCCCCTGTACGCGACCCCCCCCCCGTGAGCACTCTCCCGTCGCGGGTACTCCCGTTTGCAACGAGTACGTGTACTTCGGGTTCTCCCTAGCCCCGTCGGCATCCCACTTTGCCGGAAACCTCGTTTCCGACGGGTACTTCCCCTTTACGTGACAGCCCCCCCCGTGAGCACTCTCCCATCGCGGGTACTCCCGTTTGCAACGGGTACTTCCCCTTTAAGTTCTCCCTAGCCCCGTCGGCATCCCCCTTAGTCGGAAAACCCGTTTGCAACGGGTACTTCCGCTTCACGTGACCGCCCCCCCCCGTGAGGGGTCTCCCGTCGCGGGTACCCCCGTTTGCAACGGGTACTTCCCCTGTACGCCCCCCCCCCCGTGAGCACTCTCCTGTCGCGGGTACTCCCGTTTGCAACGAGTACTTGTACTTCGAGTTCTCCCTAGCCCCGTCGGCATCCCACTTTGCCGGAAACCTCGTTTCCGACGGGTACTTCCCCTTTACGTGACAGCCCCCCCCCCCGTGAGCACTCTCCCATCGCGGGTACTCCCGTTTGCAACGAGTACTTCTACTTCGAGTTCTCCCTAGCCCCGTCGGCATCCCACTTTGCCGGAAACCTCGTTTTCGACGGGTACTTCCCCATTACCTGACAGCCCCCCCCCCCCGTGAGCACTCTCCCATCGCGGGTACTCCCGTTTGCAACGGGTACTTCCCCTTTAAGTTCTCCCTAGACCCGACGGCATCCCCCTTAGTCGGAAAACCCGTTTCCAACGGGTATTTCCGCTTCACGTGACCGCCCCCCGTGAGGGGTCTCCTGTCGCGGGTACCCCCGTTTGCAACGGGTACTTCCCATGTACGCCCCCCCCCCCCCCCGTGAGCACTCTCCCGTCGCGGGTACTCCCGTTTGCAACGAGTACTTGTACTTCGAGTTCCCCCTAGCCCCGTCGGCATCCCACTTTGCCGGAAACCTCGTTTTCGACGGGTACTTCCCCTTTACGTGACCGCCCCCCCCGTGAGCACTCTCCCATCGCGGGTACTCCCGTTTGCAACGAGTACTTCTACTTCGAGTTCTCCCTAGCCCCGTCGGCATCCCCCTTAGTCGGAAAACCCGTTTGCAACGGGTACTTCCGCTTCACGTGACCGCCACCCCCCCGTGAGGGGTCTCCCGTCGCGGGTACCCCCGTTTGCAACGGGTCCTTCCCCTGTACGCGACCCCCCCCCCCCGTGAGCACTCTTCCGTCGCGGGTACTCCCGTTTGCAACGAGTACGTGTACTTCGGGTTCTCCCTAGCCCCGTCGGCATCCCACTTTGCCGGAAACCTCGTTTTCGACGGGTACTTCCCCTTTACGTGACCGCCCCCCCCTTGGGCTTGTTTAGAGCTTCGATGGGGGCTCACTTCAT
>JALAJA010000094.1:165811-175811 GCA_023376005.1 Doryteuthis pealeii | reverse complement strand
GAGTGGAGTGTGGGTGTCTATGGTCCTCTTCCCCGGCCGGTACTCCGTACATAAGAGGTGTCAATAGTGAGTGGAGTGTTGGCGTTGATGGTCCTCTCTGTCCGGCCCTCAAGACGTAACAGACGTTTCTTCGAGCGCTGTCGGTACTGAATGGCCACTCCGACCAGTTCTCTGCTACACTCAGCGAGGTTCCCGATTGGAGTGCCGCTGCCGGGTGTTGAGGGTCCACTCCCCCCCGCCGACCAGTGAGTTTTCCGAGTGTAGTGCAGGTGCTGTTGATGGGCCTCTCCGACAGGCCCGTTAACCTAAGTCGGTGTCCCGAGTGGAGTGTTGGTGTGCAGGGTCCTCTCCTCCCACCAACCCTCTGACATAAGCGAGTCTTCCGAGTGGAGTGCAGGTGCTGTTGATGGGCCTCTCCGACAGGCCCATTAACCTAAGTCAGTGTCCCGAGTGGAGTGTTGGTGTTGAGGGTCCTCTCCCTCAACACCTAAGTGAGTGTTCCGAATGTGTCCGTGCTGATGTCCGTCTCTGACCAGCTTTCCAATTGCAGTGTCGGTTACCTTGATAGCCGTACTCATGTCATGTCTTTAACTTAGTTTTCTTTTCTTTTAGGACTCCAGCGGAGATTACCCTCCGGAAGAACCAAGGAGGGCGGCAGCAGCAGTCCGAGTGTCAGTGCTGATGGCCCTCTCTGACCGGCGTTCCAAGTGGACACTATCCTCCGTAAAGAAGCAATGATGGCAGCAGCAGCAGCAGTCCTGGAGCATCACCATCCTGCCGACCACAACCACTCTGAAGAACACAGATTTCACTGTAATTTGCTGTTAATAAATGATTTTTTACTGTAATTATGGTGTCTGTACTTCTTTGGTTTTGTTTATTGATTATGCTTATTTGAATGTAAACTAATGCTTCACTAACACTGCATCAACCCTGTCCTCCCTGCAGCCAAAGGAAGCGACCTCTGCCGGTGCATGACAATACACTCACATCAGGAAAAAAGGTAAAAGAACGATGGAAAAAAGAGTGAATAAATCAATCCCCACCCGAACCCCGCTTTTCTTTTAATTCTCTCTCACTGTTCTGTGTTAGCAGCAGCAGCAGCAGCAGCAGCTTGGCTTTCACCACCACGCACCATTTAATGTTATTATTATTATTAATAATAATAATAATAATAATATTTAAAACTTGTCAAATAAAAATGTTCAACTTAAATTTAGAATCGCTTAATTTTTTCGACGTTCAGAATACCAAAGATATGCATTGTTCGCTTCGACAACCATAATAATAATAAAAATAATAAATTATTCTTCTCCTTATTTAAAAACTTGTTAAAAGAACAAGAACAAAGAATGTACTTAGAGTCGTGTTCTTTGGTTTAATTCTAAGTACATTGAAAATAGGCAAAGTTTTATTCGACAAGTGTAATCCATTTCATTTACGGTGACCGACAAAGCCAAGTGAACGTCGCCTTGTCGTCATAGTAACCTCGGAGACGAAGGGGAGGGTAAAGTACTAAGGGCTTGGCACACCGCTTTCTCTTTCTTTCTTTCTTTCTTTCTTTCTTCTTTCTTTCTTTCTTTCTTTATTTATTTATTTATTTATTCTTTATTTCTCACTTTTACGAAGTTTGAATTTTAGTAAATATTCAGTCGCATTTAAACTTGGAAAATTAATTATTATTATTATTATTATTATTATTATTATTATTATTATTATTATTATTATTATTATTATTATTATTATTATTATTATTATTATTATTATTATTATTATTATTATTATTATTATTATTATTATTATTATTATTATTATTATTATTATTATTATTATTATTATTATTATTATTATTATTATTATTATTATTTACTATTATTATTGTTGTCAATATTATTATTATTATTATTATTATTATTATATATTTTACATATTCTTAAAAGTATTCTTAAACTGTTCTTGTTTGCATATAAGATCATAAGAAGAAGAGGAATTAAATTGAATTAAAAAAATACGCATTGAAGGTGGGGGGGGTTACTGTTGGGGCTTGTGATATTGTTATGATCGTTATTATCTACGACAAGCCAGGGGTGTGGGTTAACGCTTGCTAGAGAAAAAGGAATGCAGTCAGCGGCCAATATCAAGGCCCCACCCTCTCGCGATCTCTGTTAGCCGACAGTCAACGGCTTACGGACACGGTAATTCGACATTGGTAGGACGAGAAGGAGGTGGGGAAGACGCACCCAGCCCTCGACCCGAGACCAGTATCAGGGACCCTACCCTCGCCTCCGATGAAATCCGACACACTCAACGGCTTACTAGGTCACAGGTCGAGCTACATTTCAGGAGTTGTTGCACCAAATCGGTGTTTAGACAATATTGGTTGAGGTACACACTTTGAAGTTGAATATGGAATTCGGTTAGACACCTAGCCCTCGCACGCCGTTCGACCCGATACCGTTTCAAAGCCCTACCCTCGCCTCCGATGAAATCCTACACACTCAACGGCTTACTAGGTCACAGGTCGAGCTACATTTCAGGAGTTGTTGCACCAAATCGGTGTTTAGACAATATTGGTTGGGGAACACACTTCGAGTAGACACCTGGTCCTCGCACGCTATTCGACCAGAGACCCGTATCGAGGCCCTACCCCTCTCGACCGATCAATTTCGTTGGGAAACACACTTCGAGTAGACACCTGGCCCTCGCAGGCTATTCGAACCGAGACCAGTATCGAGGCCCTACCCCTGTCGACCGTTGAATCTTACACGCTCGACGTCTTACTTGGTCCCGACGCGAGCTCGCCGTAGTCGAAGACGAAAATCGTGCACCCACTTGGCCCTCGCACGCTATCGGACACGAGACCAGCATCGAGGCCCTCCCCTCGGGTGACCGGTCAAGTCCGACACACTGGCCGGCTCGCTCGGGCACGATCTGAAAAAAAGTCAGGAGTTGTTGCAGGATTCGGTGTTCAGACATAATCGGTTGGGGAACGACTTCGAGTAGATACCTGGCCCCCGGCACGCTGAGACCCGTATCGAGGCCCTATCCCGCGCGGCCGTCGAATTTGGTTGGGGAACACGCTTCGAGTAGACACCCGTCCTCGCACTCTATTCGACCATAGACCCTTATCTAGGCCCTACCCTTGGCGACCGTTGAATTCCGTTGGAAAACGCACTTCGAGTAGACGCCTGGCCCTCGCAGGCTATTCGGTCCGAGACCAGTATCGAGGCCCTACCCCTGGACCGTTGAAATCTTACGCGCTCGACGTCTTACTTGGTCCCGACGCGAGCTCGCCGTAGTCGAAGGCGAAAATCGTGCACCCACTTGGCCCTCGCACGCTATCGGACACGAGACCAGCATCGAGGCCCTCCCCTCGGGTGACCGGTCAAGTCCGACACACTGGCCGGCTCGCTCGGGCACGATCTGAAAAAAAGTCAGGAGTTGTTGCAGGATTCGGTGTTCAGACATAATCGGTTGGGGAACACTTCGAGTAGATACCTGGCCCCCGGCACGCTGAGACCCGTATCGAGGCCCTATCCCGCGCGGCCGTCGAATTTGGTTGGGGAACACGCTTCGAGTAGACACCCTCCTCGCACTCTATTCGACCATAGACCCTATCGAGGCCCTACCCTTGGCGACCGTTGAATTCCGTTGGAAAACGCACTTCGAGTAGACGCCTGGCCCTCGCAGGCTATTCGGACCGAGACCAGTATCGAGGCCCTACCCCTGGCGACCGTTGAAATCTTACACGCTCGACGTCTTACTTGGTCCCGACGCGAGCTCGCCGTAGTCGAAGACGAAAATCGTGCACCCACTTGGCCCTCGCACGCTATCGGACAAGAGACCGCATCGAGGCCCTCCCTCGGGTGACCGGTCAAGTCCGACACACTGGCCGGCTCGCTCGGGCACGATCTGAAAAAAAGTCAGGAGTTGTTGCAGGATTCGGTGTTCGACATAATCGGTTGGGGAACGACTTCGAGTAGATACCTGGCCCCCGGCACGCTGAGACCCGTATCGAGGCCCTATCCCTCGCGGCCGTCGAATTTGGTTGGGGAACACGCTTCGAGTAGACACCCGTCCTCGCACTCTATTCGACCATAGACCCATATCGAGGCCCTACCCCTGGCGACCGTTGAATTCCGTTGGGAAACGCGCTTCGAGTTGACGCCTGGCCCTCGCAGGCTATTCGGACCGAGACCAGTATCGAGGCCCTACCCCTGGCGACCGTTGAATCTTACGCGCTCGACGTCTTACTTGGTCCCGACGCGAGCTCGCGTAGCGAAGACGAAAATCGTGTACCCACTTGGCCCTCGCACGCTATCGGACACGAGACCGCATCGAGGCCCTCCCCTGGGTGACCGGTCAAGTCCGACACACTGGCCGGCTCGCTCGGGCACTATCTGAAAAAAGTCAGGAGTTGTTGCAGGAATCGGTGTTCGACATAATCGGTTGGGGAACGCACTTCGAGTAGATATCTGGCCCCCGGCACGCTGAGACCCGTATCGAGGCCCTATCCCTCGGGCCGTCGAATTTGGTTGGGGAACACGCTCCGAGTAGACACCCTGTCCTCGCACGCTATTCGACCAGAGACCCGTACCGAGGCCCTACCCCTGGCGACCGTTCAATTTCGTTGGGAAACGCGCTTCGAGTAGACGCCTGGCCCTCGCAGGCTATTCGGTCCGAGACCAGTATCGAGGCCCTACCCTCTGGCGACCGTTGAAATCTTACGCGCTCGACGTCTTACTTGGTCCCGATGCGAGCTCGCCGTAGTCGAAGACGAAGTTCGTGCACCCACTTGGCCCTCTCACGCTATGGTACACGAGACCAGCATCGAGGCCCTCCCATCGGGTGACCGGTCAAGTCCGACACACTGGCCGGCTCGCTCGGGCACTATCTGAGAAAAAGTCAGGAGTTGTTGCAGGTATTCGGTGTTCTGACATAATCGGTTGGGGAACGCACTTCGAGTAGATACCTGGCCCCCCGGCACGCTGAGACCCGTATCGAGGCCCTATCCCTCGGGGCCGTCGAATTTGGTTGGGGAACACGCTCCGAGTAGACACCCTGTCCTCGCACGCTATTCGACCAGAGACCCGTACCGAGGCCCTACCCCTGGCGACCGTTCAATTTCGTTGGGAAACGCGCTTCGAGTAGACGCCTGGCCCTCGCAGGCTATTCGGTCCGAGACCAGTATCGAGGCCCTACCCCCTTGCGACCGTTGAAATGTTACGCGCTCGACGTCTTACTTGATCCCGATGCGAGCTCGCCGTAGTCGAATACGAAATTCGTGCACCCACTTGGCCCTCTCACGCTATGGGACACGAGATCAGCATCGAGGCCCTCCCATCGGGTGACCGGTCAAGTCCGACACACTGGCCGGCTCTCTCGGGCACGATCTGAGAAAACTTCAGGAGTTGTTGCAGGTATTCGGTGTTCGGACATAATCGGTTGGGGAACGCACTTCGAGTAGATACCTGGCCCCCGGCACGCTGAGACCCGTATCGAGGCCCTATCCCTCGGGGCCGTCGGATTTGGTGGGGGAACACGCTCCGAGTAGACACCCTGTCCTCGCACGCTATTCGACCAGAGACCCGTACCGAGGCCCTACCCCTGGCGACCGTTCAATTTCGTTGGGAAACGCGCTTCGAGTAGACGCCTGGCCCTCGCAGGCTATTCGGTCCGAGACCAGTATCGAGGCACTACCCCCTGGCGACCGTTGAAATCTTACGCGCTCGACGTCTTACTTGGTCCCGATGCGAGCTCGACGTAGTCGAAGACAGGAATTCGGTGTTCGGACATAATCGGTTGGGGAACGCACTTCGTGTATATACCTGGCACCGGCACGCTGATACCCGTATCGAGGCCCTACCCATCGCGGCCGTCGACTTTTGGTTGGGGAACACGCTTCGAGTAGACCCCCGGTCCTCGCACTCTATTCGGCCAGAGACCCGTATCTAGGCCCTACCCCTGGCGACCGTTCGATTTCGTTGGGACACGCACTTCGAGTAGACGCCTGGCCCTCGCAGGCTATACGAACCGAGACCGGTATCGAGGCCCTACCCCTGGCGACCGTTGAAATCCGATACACTCGTCGGCTTACTTGGTTACTTGTTGCAAGAAATCGGGGTTCAGACATAAGTGGGAGAGCGATGTCGTATTAATGGTTCGCTTAGAGAGGTGCTGTTTCTGATCCGCTATTCGATCTGAGACCAGTATGACGGCCCTACCCTTGCGAGCTTTTTCAGCTGACACAATCAACAGCTTAAGAGGTATTTCTTCTTTATGGCAAAACATTGGATGGTCGCACTCGGTCTGCTTGCAGCGATGCCCCTAACCGTCCGCCAACTCGTCGCTATTCGGACAGTGGTTTGCCAACACCACCGTTCGGGTCGCAGTAGTTTCTGAACTCTTGTCGTCGCTTTCCGTCCGCAGGTCCCGACGCCGCCTATTACAGGTTCCCAGACCGTCGTTACTTCGTTTGCTCGCTGGCTCGCTCGAAACCGACGAAACCGACGGGTGCCGATAAAGACGTGTGACGAACGCTTATCTTCACTCGTTTCTCCTCGGCGAAGCACTCACATGCACCGAACGTACCGCTTTCCCTCGCGATTCGGTGCTTGGATCGGACTCGTTCGAGCGATCGTGTATAGCGGTTTGATCGAGAGCGTTGTTGGGTCGACGACGGGGACTATCAGCAGGCAGGCTTGCTACCGTCGCACCGAGCCTGCAGCCGAGCTATCTGCTTCCTTCCGTGTATCCAGTCAAAGGCTCCGATCACCCGTTCGTGACATTCGGCACGCTGTGATATTCCGAATAAAAATTATCAAATTTACTTTCTTTTGGTCGTGAGTGTTGCTGGCTCGACGAACACTATCAGCAGGCAGACTGGCTGGCAACAAATAGAGCCTGGGCCGAGGTGCAGGCCACCGTTGCACAGCAGCAGCACGTCTGCGGCCGAGCTATCTGCTTCCTTGTCAATGGCTTCCGTCTTCCCGGTCAAAGGCTCCGATCCCCCCGTGCGGGACGTTCGGCACGCCGTGCTGTTCCGAATTAAAATTATCGAATTCATTTTCGTTTGGTCGAGAGTGTTGCTGGGTCGAAGAACACTATCAGCAGGGCAGACTGGCTGGCAACAAACTGAGCCTGCGGCCGAGTTACGAGCTGCGGTGCAGGCTACCGTCGCACAGCGTCACGTCTGCAGCCGAGCTATCTGCTTCCTTGTCAATGGCTTCCGTCTTCCCAGTTCAAAGGCTCCGATCCCCGTGCGGGACATTCGGCACGCTGTGATATTCCGAATAAAAATTATCAAATTTACTTTCTTTTGGTCGTGAGTGTTGCTGGGTCGACGAACACTATCAGCAGGCAGACTGGCTGGCAACAAAGAGAGCCTGGGCCGAGGTGAAGGCCACCATTGCACAGCAGCAGCACGTCTGCGGCCGAGCTATCTGCTGCCTTCTCAATGGCTTCCGTCTTCCCGTTCAAAGGCTCCGATCCCCCCGTGCGGGACGTTCGGCACGCAGTGCTGTTCCGAATTAAAATTATCGAATTCAGTTTCGTTTGGTCGAGAGTGTTGCTGGGTCGAAGAACACTATCAGCAGGGCAGACTGGCTGGCAACAAACAGAGCCTGCAGCCGAGTTACGATCTGCAGTGCAGGCTACCGTCGCACAGCGTCACGTCTGCAGCCGAGCTATCTGCTTCCTTGTCAATGGCTTCCGTCTTCCCAGTTCAAAGGCTCCGATCCCCGTGCGGGACATTCGGCACGCTGTGATATTCCGAATAAAAATTATGAAATTTCGTTCAGAAATAAACTGTTGTAGGCTGGCTACCTTCTCACGTAGCCTGCTGCAGTCCAGCCGTCCGCTTCCTTTCGTGTGAAACCCTTCCTTCTCTGCCATAAAAGCTGTTAGATTCCGCATATAATTTATCTAATTTCGGGTTCGTTTGATTGAGTGTTTGCTGGGTGCACTTCCAAGCTGCAGCAGCAGCAGCAGGCTATTACCGGCGGCTTAACTGCAGCTGCGGTGTCTTTATTCACTTGCTTCGCTTCACGTCCAAGGCCTTCTGCCAGGGTTTGTTATGTACCGCATAAAATTCTTTACTTTCGATTTCGTTTCCAGTCTCGCTGGGTGGTTTTCGTCGTCGTCGTCGTCACACATGCCTGCAGCCAAGGCCGTCAACTGCAGGGTGTGTCCAGCCGAGACGGATCTGCTGCTGCCGCCAGTCTTCGAACTCCGGTCCCCACCGCCCCGGTGGGGACCGGGGTTCGCAGCTGGCGACCTAACATTCGGCGAACTGGCTGTGACTCCAATCTGACTTGCCCCGATACGAGGGCACCGGCCGGCGCACCCCAGGGACGGCGTGCCGGTGCTGGTGTTGATGAGGCTCTCCGACCGACCTAACCAGTAGCCTAAGACAGTGTCCTCCCGCGAGGAAGTGTTAATGTTCACGGTGCACTCCCTGCAGCCAAGGGACGGCGTGCCGGTGCTGGTTTTGATGGCGCTGTCCGACCGACTTACAAAATAGCCTAAGTCCGTGTCCTCCCGCGAAGACGTGTTAATGTTCACGGTGAACTCCCTGCAGCCGGGAGGGGCGGCGTGCCGCTGGTTTTGATGGCGCTCGCCGACCGACCTACCCAGTAGCCTAAGTCAGTGTCCTCCCGCGAGAAGGGTTACTGTTCACGGTGCACTCCCTGCAGTCAAGGGACGGCGTGCCGCATGTGCTGATGGGCCACTCCTACCGAACTACCCAGTAGCCTAAGTCAGTGTCCTCCCGCGAGGAGGTGTTAATGTTCACGGTGCACTCCCTGCAGCCAGGGGACGGCGTGCCGCCGGTGCTGCATGTGTTGATGGGCCTCTCCGACCGACCGACCGACCGACCTACCCAGTAGCCTAAGTCAGTGTCCTCCCGCGAGGAAATGAAGTGTTAATGTTCACGGTGCACTCCCTGCAGCCAAGGGACGGCGTGCCGCCGGTGCTGCATGTGTTGATGGGCCTCTCCGACCGACCGACAGGACCTACTCAGTAGCCTAAGTCAGTGTCCTCCCGCGAGGAATTGAAGTGTTAATGTTCACGGTGCACTCCCTGCAGCCAAGGGACGGCGTGCCGCCGGTGCTACATGTGTTGATGGGCCTCTCCGACCGACCTACCCAGTTGCCTAAGTCAGTGTCCTCCCGCGAGGAAGTGAAGTGTTAATGTTCACGGTGCACTCCCTGCAGCCAAGGGACGGCGTGCCGCCGGTGCTGCATGTGTTAATGGGCCTCTCCGACCGAACGACAGGACCTACCCAGTAGCCTAAGTCAGTGTCCTCCCGCGAGGAAGTGAAGTGTTAATGTTCACGGTGCACTCCCTGCAGCCAAGGGACGGCGTGCCGCCGGTGCTGCATGTGTTCATGGGCCCCTCCTACCGACCTACCCAGTTGCCTAAGTCAGTGTCCTCCCGCGAGGAAGTGAAGTGTTAATGTTCACGGTGCACTCCCTGCAGCCAAGGGACGGCGTGCCGCCGGTGCTGTATGTGTTGATGGGCCTCTCCGACCGACCGACCGACAGGACCTACCCAGTAGCCTAAGTCAGTGTCCTCCCGCGAGGAATTGAAGTGTTAATGTTCACGGTGCACTCCCTGCAGCCAAGGGACGGCGTGCCGCCGGTGCTACATGTGTTGATGGGCCTCTCCGACCGACCTACCCAGTTGCCTAAGTCAGTGTCCTCCCGCGAGGAAGTGAAGTGTTAATGTTCACGGTGCACTCCCTGCAGCCAAGGGACGGCGTGCCGCCGGTGCTGCATGTGTTGATGGGCCTCTCCGACCGACCGACCGACCGACCGACCGACCGACCGACCGACCGACCCAGTAGCCTAAGTCAGTGTCCTCCCGCGAGGAAGTGAAGTGTTAATGATCACGGTGCACTCCCTGCAGCCAAGGGACGGCGTGCCGCCAGTGCTGCATGTGTTGATGGGCCTCTCCGAGCGACCGACCGACCTACCCTGTAGCCTAGGTCAGTGTCCTCCCG
>JALAJA010000094.1:135811-160811 GCA_023376005.1 Doryteuthis pealeii | reverse complement strand
GGGTAGGTCGGTCGGAGAGGCCCATCAACACATGCAGCACACGGCACGCCGCGTCCTTGTCTGCAGGGATTTCACCGCGAACATTCACACTTCACTTCCTCGCGAGAGGACTGACTTAGGCTACTGGGTAGGTCAGTCGGAGAGGCCACCAACACATGCAGCAGGGGCGGCGCCGTCCCTTGGCTGCAGGTAGTCAAGAGCATTACACTTCACTTCCTCGCGGGAGGAACTGACTTAGGCTACTGGGTAGGTAGGTAGGTGGTCGGTCGGGTCGGAGAGGGCCATCAACACATGCAGCACCGGCGGCACGCCGTCCCTTGAATGCAGGGAGTGCACCGTGAACATTAACACACTTCCTTGCGGAGGACACTGACTAGGCTACAGGGTAGGTCGGTCGGTCGGTCGGTCGGTCGGTCGTCGGAGAGGCCCATCAACACATGCAGTACCGGCGGAACGCCGTCCTTGGCTGCAGGGGGTGCACCGTGAACATTAGAACTTCACATCCTCGCGGGAGGACACTGACTAGGCTACAGGGTAGGTCGGTCGGTCGCTCGGAGAGGCCATCAACACATGCAGCCTGGCGGCACGCCGTCCCTTGGCTGCAGGGAGTGCAACGTGAACATTAACACTTCACTTCCTCGCGGGAGACACTGACTTAGGCAACTGGGTAGGTCGGTCGGAGAGGCCCATCAACACATGTAGCACCGGCGGCACGCCGTCCCTTGGCTGCAGGGAGTGCACCGTGAACATTAACACTTCAATTCCTCGCGGGAGGACCTGACTTAGGCTACTGGTAGGTCTGTCGGTCGGTCGGAGAGGCCCATCAACACATGCAGCACGGCGGCACGCCGTCCCTTGGCTGCAGGGAGTGCACCGTGAACATTACTTCACTTCCTCGCGGAGGACACTGACTTAGGCAACTGGGTAGGTCGGTAGGAGGGGCCATGAACACATGCAGCACCGGCGGCACGCCGTCCTTGGCTGCAGGGAGTGCACCGTGAACATTAACACTTCACTTCCTCGCGGGAGGACACTGACTTAGGCTACTGGGTAGGTCCTGTCGTTCGGTCGGAGAGGCCCATCAACACATGCAGCACCGGCGGCACGCCGTCCCTTGGCTGCAGGGAGTGCACCGTGAACATTAACACTTCACTTCCTCGCGGGAGGACACTGACTTAGGCAACTGGGTAGGTCGGTCGGAGGGGCCATGAACACATGCAGCACCGGCGGCACGCCGTCCCTTGGCTGCAGGGAGTGCACCGTGAACATTAACACTTCCTCGGGAGGACACTGACTTAGGCTACTGGGTAGTTCGGTAGGAGTGGCCCATCGGCACATGCGGCACGCCGTCCCTTGACTGCAGGGAGTGCACCGTGAACAGTAACCCTTCTCGCGGGAGGACACTGACTTAGGCTACTGGGTAGGTCGGTCGGCGAGCGCCATCAAAACCAGCGGCACGCCGCCCTCCCGGCTGCAGGGAGTTCACCGTGAACATTAACACGTCTTCGCGGGAGGAGACGGACTTAGGCTATTTTGTAAGTCGGTCGGACAGCGCCATCAAAACCAGCACCGGCACGCCGTCCTTGGCTGCAGGGAGTGCACCGTGAACATTAACACTTCCTCGCGGGAGGACACTGTCTTAGGCTACTGGTTAGGTCGGTCGGAGAGCCTCATCAACACAGCACCGGCACGCCGTCCCTGGGGTGCGCCGGCCGGTGCCCTTGTATCGGGGCAAGTCAGATTGGAGTCACAGCCAGTTCGCCGAATGTTAGGTCGCCAGCTGCGAACCCCGGTCCCACCGGGGCGGTGGGGACCGGAGTTCGAAGACTGGCGGCAGCAGCAGATCCGTCTCGGCTGGACACACCCTGCAGTTGACGGCCTTGGCTGCAGGCAGGTGTGACGACAACGACGAAAACCCATCGAGACTGGAAACGAAATCGAAAGTAAAGAATTTTATGCGGTACATAACAAACCCTGGCAGAAGGCCTTGGACGTGAAGCGAAGCAAGTGAATAAAGACACCGCAGCTGCAGTTAAGCGCCGGTAATAGCCTGCTGCTGCTGCTGCTGCAGCTTGGAAGTGCACCCAGCAAACACTCAATCAAACGAACCCGAAATTAGATAAATTATATGCGGAATCTAACAGCTTTTATGGCAGAGAAGGAAGGGTTTCACACGAAAGGAAGCGGACGGCTGGACTGCAGCAGGCTACGTGAGAAGGTAGCCAGCCTACAACAGTTTATTTCTGAACGAAATTTCATAATTTTTATTCGGAATATCACAGCGTGCCGAATGTCCCGCACGGGGATCGGAGCCTTTGAACTGGGAAGACGGAAGCCATTGACAAGGAAGCAGATAGCTCGGCTGCAGACGTGACGCTGTGCGACGGTAGCCTGCACTGCAGCTCGTAACTCGGCTGCAGGCTCTGTTTGTTGCCAGCCAGTCTGCCCTGCTGATAGTGTTCTTCGACCCAGCAACACTCTCGATCAAACGAAACTGAATTCGATAATTTTAATTCGGAACAGCACTGCGTGCCGAACGTCCGCACGGGGGGATCGGAGCCTTTGAACGGGAAGACGGAAGCCATTGAGAAGGCAGCAGATAGCTCGGCCGCAGACGTGCTGCTGCCGTGCAACGGTGGCCTTCACCTCGGCCCAGGCTCTCTTTGTTGCCAGCCAGTCTGCCTGCTGATAGTGTTCGTCGACCCAGCAACACTCACGACCAAAAGAAAGTAAATTTGATAATTTTTATTCGGAATATCACAGCGTGCCGAATGTCCCGCACGGGGATCGGAGCCTTTGAACTGGGAAGACGGAAGCCATTGACAAGGAAGCAGATAGCTCGGCTGCAGACGTGACGCTGTGCGACGGTAGCCTGCACCGCAGCTCGTAACTCGGCCGCAGGCTCAGTTTGTTGCCAGCCAGTCTGCCCTGCTGATAGTGTTCTTCGACCCAGCAACACTCTCGACCAAACGAAAATGAATTCGATAATTTTAATTCGGAACAGCACTGCGTGCCGAACGTCCCGCACGGGGGGATCGGAGCCTTTGACCGGGAAGACGGAAGCCATTGACAAGGAAGCAGATAGCTCGGCCGCAGACGTGCTGCTGCTGTGCAACGGTGGCCTGCACCTCGGCCCAGGCTCTATTTGTTGCCAGCCAGTCTGCCTGCTGATAGTGTTCGTCGACCCAGCAACACTCACGACCAAAAGAAAGTAAATTTGATAATTTTTATTCGGAATATCACAGCGTGCCGAATGTCACGAACGGGTGATCGGAGCCTTTGACTGGATACACGGAAGGAAGCAGATAGCTCGGCTGCAGGCTCTGTGTGACGGTCGCAAGCCTGCCTGCTGATAGTCCCGGCGTCGACCCAACAACGCTCTCGATCAAACCGCTATACACGATCGCTCGAACGAGTCCGATCCAAGCACCGATCGCGAGGGAAAGCGGTACGTTCGGTGCATGTGAGTGCTTCGCCGAGGAGAAACGAGTGAAGATAAGCGTTCGTCACACGTCTTTATCGGCACCCGTCGGTTTCGTCGGTTTCGAGCGAGCCAGCGAGCAAACGAAGTAACGACGGTCTGGGAACCTGTAATAGGCGGCGTCGGGACCTGCGGACGGAAAGCGACGACAAGAGTTCAGAAACTACTGCGACCCGAACGGTGGTGTTGGCAAACCACTGTCCGAATAGCGACGAGTTGGCGGACGGTTAGGGGCATCGCTGCAAGCAGACCGAGTGCGACCATCCAATGTTTTGCCATAAAGAAGAAATACCTCTTAAGCTGTTGATTGTGTCAGCTGAAAAAGCTCGCAAGGGTAGGGCCGTCATACTGGTCTCAGATCGAATAGCGGATCAGAAACAGCACCTCTCTAAGCGAAACATCATTACGACATCGCTCTCCCACTTATGTCTGAACCCCGATTTCTTGCAACAAGTAACCAAGTAAGCCGACGAGTGTATCGGATTTCAACGGTCGCCAGGGGTAGGGCCTCGATACCGGTCTCGGTTCGTATAGCCTGCGAGGGCCAGGCGTCTACTCGAAGTGCGTGTCCCAACGAAATCGAACGGTCGCCAGGGGTAGGGCCTAGATACGGTCTCTGGCCGAATAGAGTGCCAGGAACAAGGGGATACTCGGAGCGTGTTCCCCAACCAAAAGTCAACGGCCGCGAGGGATAGGGCCTCGATACGGGTCTCAGCGTGCCGGGGGCAGGTATCTACTCGAAGTGCCTTCCCCAACCGATTATGTCCGAACACCGAATTCCTGCAACAACTCCTGACTTTTTTTCAGATCGTGCCCGAGCGAGCCGGCCAGTGTGTCGGACTTGACCGGTCACCCGAGGGGAGGGCCACGATGCTGGTCTCGTGTCCGTTAGCGTGCGAGGGCCAAGTGGGTACACTATTTTCGTCTTCGACTACGTAGAGCTCGCATCGGGACCAAGTAAGACGTCGAGCGTGTAAAATTTCAACGGTCGCCAGGGGGTAGGGCCTCGATACTGGTCTCTGGTCGAATAGAGTGCGAGGACCGGGTGTCTAACCGAAGCGTGTTCCCAAACCAATTCGACGGTCGCGAGGGATAGGGCCTCGATACGGGTATCAGCGTGCCGGTGCCAGGTATATACACGAAGTGCGTTCCCAACCGATTATGTCTGAACACCGAATACCTGCAACAACTCCTGAATTTTTTTCAGCTCGTGCCCGAGCGAGCCGGCCAGTGTGTCGGACTTGACCGGTCACCCTAGGGGAGGGCCTCGATGCTGGTCTCGTGTCCGATAGCCTGCGAGGGACAAGTGGGTACACGATTTTCGTATTCGACTACGGCGAGCTCGCGTCGGGACCAAGTAAGACGTCGAGCGTGCAAGATTTCAACGGTCGCCAGGGGGTAGTGCCTCGATACTGGTCTCGGTCCGAATAGCCTGCGAGGGCCAGGCGTCTACTCGAAGTGCGTTTTCCAACTGAATTGAACGGTCGGGGGTAGGGCCTCGATACGGGTCTATGGTCGAATAGCGTGCGAGGACCGGGAGTCTACTAGAAGCGTGTTCCCCAACCAAATTTGACGGCCGCGATGGATAGGGCATCGTTACGGGTATCAGCGTGCCGGGGGCCAGGTATCTACTCGAAGTGCGTTCCCCAACCGATTATGTCCGAAACCGAATTCCTGCAACAACTCCTGACTGTTTTTCAGATCGTGACCGAGCGAGCCGGCCAGTGTGTCGGACCAGACCGGTCACCCGAGGAGAGGACCTCGATGCTGGTCTCGTGTCCGATAGCGTGCGAGGGCCAAGTGGGTACACGATTTTCGTCTTCGACTACGGCGAGCTCGCATCGGGACCAAGTAAGACGTCGAGCGTGTAAGATTTCAACGTTAGCCGGGGGTAGGGCCTCGGCACTGGTCTCTGGTCGAATAGAGTGCGAGGACAGGGTGTCTACTCGAAGCGTGTTCCCCAACCAAATTCGACGGCCGCGAGGGATAGGGCCTCGATACGGGTATCAGCGTGCCGGTGCCAGGTATCTACACGAAGTGCGTTCCCCAACCGCTTATGTCTGAACACCGAATACCTGCAACAACTCCTGACTTTTTTTCAGATCGTGCCCGAGCGAGCCGGCCAGTGTGTCGGACCTGACCGGTCACCCGAGGGGAGGGCATCGATGCTGGTCTCGTGTCCGATAGCGTTCGCGGGCCAAGTGGGTACACGATTTTCGTCTTCGACTACGGCGAGCTCGCGTCGGGACCAAGTAAGACGTCGAGCGTGTAAAATATCAACGGTCGCCTACTATGGTCGAACAGCGTGCGAGGACCAGGTGTCTACTCGGAGCGTGTTCCCCAACCAAAAGTCAACGGCCGCGAGGGATAGGGCCTCGATACGGCTCTCAACGTGCCGGGGCCAGGTATATACACGAAGTGCGTTCCCCAACCGATTATGTCCGAACACCGAATACCTGCAACAACTCCTGACTTTTTTCTCAGATCGTGCCCGAGCGAGCCGGCCAGTGTGTCGGACTTGACCGGTCACCCGAGGGGAGGGCCTCGATGCCGGTCTCGTGTCCGATAGCGTGCGAGGGCCAAGTGGGTATCGATTTTCGTCTTCGGCTACGTCGAGCTCGAGTCGGGACCAAGTAAGACGTCGAGCGCGTAAGATATCAACGGTCGCCAGAGGGTAGGGCCTCGATACTGGTCTCGGTCCGAATAGCCTGCGAGGGCCAGGCGTCAACTCGAAGCGCGTTTCCCAACGGAATTCAACGGTCGCCAGGGGTAGGGCCTAGATATGGGTCTATGGTCGAATAGAGTGCGAGGACAGGGTGTCTACTCGAAGCGTGTTCCCCAACCAAATTAGACGGACGCGCGGGATAGGGCCTCGATACGGGTCTCAGCGTGCCGGGGGCCCAGGTATATACTCTAAGTGCGTTCCCCAACCGATTATGTCCGAACACCGAATACCTGCAACAACTCCTGACTTTTTTTCAGATCGTGCCCGAGCGAGCCGGCCAGTGTGTCGGACTTGACCGGTCACCCGAGGGAAGGGCCTCGATGCCGGTCTCTTGTCCGATAGCGTGCGAGGGCCAAGTGGGTGCACGATTTTTGTCTTCGACTACGGCGAGCTCGCGTCGGGACCAAGTAAGACGTCGAGCGCGTAAATTTCAACGGTCGCCAGGGGTAGGGCCTCGATACTGGTCTCGGACCGAATAGCCTGCGAGGGCCAGGCGTCTACTCGAAGTGCGTTTTCCAACGGAATTCAACGGTCGCCAAGGGTAGGGCCTAGATAAGGGTCTATGGTCGAATAGAGTGCGAGGACAGGGTGTCTACTCGAAGCGTGTTCCCCAACCAAATTCGACGGCCGCGGGATAGGGCCTCGATACGGGTCTCAGCGTGCCGGGGGCCAGGTATATACACGAAGTTCGTTCCCCAACCGATTATGTCAGAACACCGAATACCTGCAACAACTCCTGACCTTTTTTCAGATCGTGCCGAGCGAGCCGGCCAGTGTGTCGGACTTGACCGGTCACCCGAGGGGAGGGCTCGATGCTGGTCTCGTGTCCGACAGCGTGCGAGGGCCAAGTGGGTGCACGATTTTCGTCTTCGACTACGGCGAGCTCGCGTCGGGACCAAGTAAGACGTCGAGCGTGTAAGATATCAACGGTCGCCAGGGGGTAGGGCCTCGATACTGGTCTCGGTTCGAATAGCCTGCGAGGGCCAGGTGTCTACTCGAAGTGTGTTTGCCAAACGAAATTGATCGGTCGAGAGGGGTAGGGCCTCGATACGGGTCTCTGGTCGAATAGCGTGCGAGGACCAGGTGTCTACTCGAAGTGTGTTCCCCAACCAATATTGTCTAAACACCGATTTGGTGCAACAACTCCTGAAATGTGCTCGCCCTGCGACCTACTAAGCCGTCGAGTGTGTCGGATTTCAACGGAGGCTGAGGGTAGGGCTTTGAAAACGGTATCGGGTCGAACGGCGTGCGAGGGCCAGGTGTCTAACCGAATTCCATATTCAACTTCAAAGTGTGTACCTCAACCAATATTGTCTAAACACCGATTTGGTGCAACAACTCCTGAAATGTGCTCGACCTGTGACCTACTAAGCCGTTGAGTGTGTCGGATTTCATCGGAGGCGAGGGTAGGGTCCCTGATACCGGTCTCGGGTCGAGGGCCGGGTGCGTCTTCCCCACCTCCTTCTCGTCCTACCAATGTCGAATTACCGTGTCCGTAAGCCGTTGACTGTCGGCTAACAGAGACCGCGAGAGGGTGGGGCCTTGATAATGGCCGCTGACTGCACTCCTTTTTCTCTAGCAAGCGTTAACCCACACCCCTGGTTTGTCGTAGGTATTAACGATCATAACAATATCACAAGCCCCAACAGTAAACCCCCCCCCACCTTCAATCCGTATTTTTTTAATTCGATTTAATTCCTCTTCTTCTTCTGATCTTATATGCAAACAAGAACAGTTTAAGAATACTTTTAAGAGTATGTAAAAATATATAAATAATAAAAATAATAATAATAATATTATTGACAACAATAATAATAGTATCAATAATAATAATAATAGTAGTAATAATAATTATAATAATAATATAATAATATCGTTGATAATAATAATAATATTGATAATAATAATAATAATATAGATAATAATAATAAATTGATAATAATATTCATAATAATAATGATAATATTGATAATAATATAATAATAATAATATTTAAAAATAATAATAGTAACAATAATAATAGTAATAATAATAATAATAATAATAATAATAATAATAATAATAATAATAATATCGATGATAATAATAATAGCAATATTGATAATAATAATAATAATATTGGTAATAATAATAATAAATTGTTAATAATAATAATATAATAAATATAATAATAATAATAATAATAATATTGCTAATAATAATAATAATAATAATAATAGATAAAATAATTAAATTTCCAAGTTAAAATGCGACTGAATATTTACTAAAATTCAAACTTCGTAAAAGTGAGAAATAAAGAATAAAGAAATAAATAAATCAAAGAAAGAAAAGAGAGAGAGAAAGTAAGAAAGAAAGAAAGAAAGAAAGAAAGAAAGAAAGAAAGATGAAAGCGGTGTGCCAAGCCTCTTAGTACTTTACCCTCCCTCCGTCTCCGAGGTTACTATGACGACAAGGCGACGTTCACTTGGCTTTGTCGGTCACCGTAAATGAAATGGATTACACTTGTCGAATAAAACTTTGCCTATTTTCAATGTACTTAGAATTAAACCAAAGAACACGACTCTAAGTACATTCTTGTTCTTGTTCTTTAACAAGTTTTTAAATAAGGAGAAGAATAATTTATTATTTTTATTATTATTATGGTTGTCGAAGCGAACAATGCATATCTTTGGTATTCTGAACGTCGAAAAAATTAAGCGATTCTAAATTTAAGTTGAACATTTTTATTTGACAAGTTTTAAATATTATTATTATTATTATTATTAATAATAATAACATTAAATGGTGCGTGGTGAAAGCCAAGCTGCTGCTGCTGCTGCTGCTGCTAACACAGAACAGTGAGAGAGAATTAAAAGAAAAGCGGGGTTCGGGTGGGGATTGATTTATTCACTCTTTTTTCCATCGTTCTTTTACCTTTTTTCCTGATGTGAGTGTATTGTCATGCACTGGCAGAGGTCGCTTCCTTTGGCTGCAGGGAGGACAGGGTTGATGCAGTGTTAGTGAAGCATTATTTACATTCAAATAAGCATAATCAATAAACAAAACCAAAGAAGTACAGACACCATAATTACAGTAAAAAATCATTTATTAACAGCAAATTACAGTGAAATCTGTGTTCTTCATCGTGGTTGTGGTCGGCAGGATGGTGATGCTCCAGGACTGCTGCTGCTGCTGCCATCATTGCTTCTTTACGGAGGATAGTGTCCACTTGGAACGCCGGTCAGAGAGGGCCATCAGCACTGACACTCGGACTGCTGCTGCCGCCCTCCTTGGTTCTTCCGGAGGGTAATCTCGCTGGAGTCCTAAAAGAAAAGAAAACTAAGTTAAAGACATGACATGAGTACGGCTATCAAGGTAACCGACACTGCAATTGGAAAGCTGGTCAGAGACGGACATCAGCACGGACACTCGGAACACTCACTTAGGTGTTGAGGGAGAGGACCCTCAACACCAACACTCCACTCGGGACACTGACTTAGGTTAATGGGCCTGTCGGAGAGGCCCATCAACAGCACCTGCACTCCACTCGGAAGACTCGCTTATGTCAGAGGGTTGGTGGGAGGAGAGGACCCTGCACACCAACACTCCACTCGGGACACCGACTTAGGTTAACGGGCCTGTCGGAGAGGCCCATCAACAGCACCTGCACTACACTCGGAAAACTCACTGGTCGGCGGGGGGAGTGGACCCTCAACACCCGGCAGCGGCACTCCAATCGGGAACCTCGCTGAGTGTAGCAGAGAACTGGTCGGAGTGGCCATTCAGTACCGACAGCGCTCGAAGAAACGTCTGTTACGTCTTGAGGGCCGGACAGAGAGGACCATCAACGCCAACACTCCACTCACTATTGACACCTCTTATGTACGGAGTACCGGCCGGGGAAGAGGACCATCGACACCCACACTCCACTCGGGACACTGACTTAGGCTAATGGGCCGATCGGAGAGGCCCATCAGCAGCACCTGCACCACACTCTGAAATCTCGCTTAGGTTAGAGGGCTGGTCGGAGGAGAGGACCTCAACAACCCGGCGTCGGCACTCCACTCGGGACACTCGCTGAGTGTAGCAGAGAACTGGTCGAAGTGGCCATTCAGTACCGACAACGCTCGAAGAAACGTCTGTTACGTCTTGAGGGCCGGACAGAGAGGACCATCAACGCCAACACTCCACTCACTATTGACACCTCTTATGTACGGAGTACCGGTCGGGGGAGAGGGCCATCAACACCAACACTCCACTCGGGACACTGACTTAGGCTGACGGGCCGATCGGAGAGGCCCGTCAGCAGTAACACGGACACTTATCGAGCGGAACACCTTCAAGAGTCAAATGACCAGGACGCAAAGGCCGGCGGCCGCGGCGGACCCCATCGGCTGCGTCCCGGCATTTTCTTGCGAACACGTACCATCAAAAGGGTGGCTAGTCCTTTTTTTTTTTGGTATCGACTAACATACGGACCGGTATACCTTCAAGGGACAAATGACCAGGACGCATAAGTCGGCTGCTGCGTCCGGCGTCACTGTCTTGCGAACACGTACCATCGTCAAAAGGGTGGCTAGTCCTTCTGCTTTTCGACTGACATACGGACCGTGATACCTTCAAGAGACAAACGACCAGGACGCATAAGAAGGCTGCTGCGTCCCGGCGTCACTGTCTTGCGAGCAAGTACCATCATCAAAAGGGTGGCGAGTCCTTTTGCTTATCGACTGACATACTGACCGGGATACCTTCAAGAGACATACGACCAGGACGCATAAGAAGGCTGCTGCGTCCCGGCGTCACTGTCTTTCGAGCAAGTACCATCATCAAAAGGGTGGCGAGTCCTTTTGCTTATCGACTGACATACGGACCGGGATACCCTCAAGAGACAAACGACCAGGACGCATAGGTAAGCTGCTGCTGAGTCCCGGCGGCACTGTATTGCGAGCAAGTACCATCATCGAAAGGGTGGCGAGTCCATTTGCTTATCGACGGACATACGGACCGGGATACCGTCAAGGGACAAACGACCAGGACGCATAGGTAGGCTGCTGCGTCCGGCGTCACTGTCTTGCGAGCACGTACCATCATCAAAAGGGTGGCTAGTCCTTTTATTTTATCGACAGAAAGACCGAGCGAGCTAGACGCGAGATGAAACGAGACAAACGACCAGGAAGCATCATCGTCGTCGTCGTCATCATCATCAGCGATCAACATTTAACATTTAACGATAACAATAATTTAACATTTAACGATAAAATAATTTAACATTTAACGATACAAAATTTTTTAACATTAACGATAACAATAATTAACATTTAACGATAAAATAATTTAACATTTAACGACAACAATAATTTAAAACTTAACGATAATTTAAGATTTTACATATAACGATAAATGAAAATGTGCAATTCTAATCGCACATTAAAATAAACAATGAAATGGCCAGAAGGTTGGCTAAAAATAACAAGAAAAAAAAAACTTATCTTTCAAAATCCATGGTCTCCAGGAGTGTCGCTGAGTTTTCTCTCGTAGTCGCCGCTGTGTGTGTGTTTGTGTGTTGTAATGCATAAACCTGTTATTTGTATCTACTAATCAAGAGAAACACACAGTTCTAATTCGACGTCTTTCATCCGCAAGTGTTTCTCGGTAAATGAATAAATCAATAGACTGGCGCTCTCTCTCCTCCCTCCCTCCCTCTCTATCTATATCTCTCTCTCTCTCTCTTGCTCGCTCGCTAGCACCCTCTCTTAAAAAGTTTTGCTGTTGCTCGCTTCCCCATACTCTCTCTCTATTAGACTTGTGTCCATACCCACACACACCCCTCTTTATCTGCACGCTTTTAAAAAATCCAGTATTTTCAAGGATAAAACCGACTTAATTTAATAATAAATAAATAAATAGATAAAAGAAAGAAAGAAGAAAGAAGAAATAATCAAAGCCTTGTTAACACCCACCTCTCGCTCTCGTTCTCTTTCTCTCTCTCTCTCTCTCTCTCTCTCTCTCTCTCTCTCTCTCTCTCTCTCTTTCTCTTTCTCTCATCACCATAGAAACCGGCCGCCTGCGGTAGTCAATCCAAAGAAAGTCAGAATATGAAATGGATTACAGTCGTCATCTGAAACAATGCCCTTTTTTGAAAGCTTAAAAGTACGTTAACTTGAAGGAATTTAAGAACGAATTCAAGAAGACCTTATTGCGACTTTTAAATAATAATACTAATATTTTTTTCTAGTTTGAATAATAATATTTTACAAGTACATGTCGAATAAATGTCTAAAAGTAAGAAAGAAAAAAGATATAAGAGTAAGTAAATAAATCAGTGAAATAAAGAAAGAAACAAAGAATGATATACAGTATGAAAGAAAGAAAGAAAGAAAGAAAGAAAGAAAGAAATACAGCCTGAGAGATAGAAAAGAAATAAGAAGGAAAGAAAGAAAAAAAGAAAGAAAGAAAGAAGAAAGGCCAATGTGATTTTTATAGCTAGCAAATATCCAATTTAGCCAAATTGTTTGTTTTGTAAAGTATCAAATAAAGGGACTCTTTGCCTGTTACAATTGATTTTTTTGACCCTTAAAAAAGTGTCAAGTCAAGGATTGATAGTTGGGAATCTTTAATGTTACGTTTAAGAAAGATAGAAAGAAAGAAAGAAAGAAACAAGGAAAGATGGTTAGGAATTTTTAACGTTCCGTTTAAAAGATAGAAAGAAATAAAGAAAAAAAAATTAAAAGAAAGGAAGAATGAAGGAATGAATGAAGGAAAGAAAGAAAAAAGAAAGAAAGAAGAGAGAAAATGTTGAAAAGAAAGAAAAGAATGAAGAAAAATAAGACGAAGGAAATAGGGAAAGAAAGAAAGAAAGATAGATGGACTGAAAGAAGGAAAGAAAAAGAATGAAAAAAAAAAAAGAAAGAAAGAAAAAAAAAAAGAAAATAAAGATAGACAGAAAGAAGGACAGATAGAAAGAAAGAAAGAAAGAAAGAAAGAAGAAAGAAAGAAGAAAGAAAGAAGAGAAAAGAAAGCGGGAAAGATAGAAAAAGATAGAAAGGAAAATGAAAGAAAAATAAGAACGGAAAACAGAAAGAAGAAAGAAAAAAGGAAGAAAGAAGACAGACAGACAGACAGACAGACAGACAGAAATAAAGAAAAGAAGAAAGAATTAAGAAAGAAAGAAAGAGAGAAAGAAAGACTGAAAGAAAGAAAGATAAAAAGAAAGAAAAAAGGAAAAAGTAAGAAAGTAAGAAAGTATGGAGGGAAGAAAGGGAGAAGGAAAGAAAGAAAGAAATAATTGAGGAAAGAATGTAGAAAGCAAGAAATTGTGTAGGAAAGAAAGGGTGAAGGAAAGGAAGAAATAAGGAATTAATGAAACAGAAAGAAAAAGAAAAATAGAAAGAAGTCTGTTCATATCTATCCATCTATCTAACGATCTATCTATCTATATGTATGTGTGTGTGTGTTTGTAGATAGATTGATAGATAGATAGAAAAATAGATAGATAAACACAACGTTATAGATAGATAGATAGATAGATAGATAGATAGATAGATAGATATGAAAATGGAAATAGACAGATATGAACAAATGAAAATAGATAGATATGATAGATAGATAGATAGATAGATATAGATAGATAGATACTGAAAGAAAAACAAATATCACTTCGATGAATTACAAGTAAAAGTACTTTGAACAACAACAAAAAACGGACTGTTGTACCATTAAAAAATTTTTTAAAGATTATCTAAATACTCAGATTTTCTTGTATTCATATTTGTTTAAGTCTTGTTTTTTATTTAAACAACAACAACAAATAAAAAAAACAGTTTTACCATAAAAAAGTTTCTTTTAAATTAAAAATGACCTGACATTTTTTTTAAATATAAAAGAATATAAAATACTCATTTTCTTTTATTCATGTTTGTTTAATTCTTTATTTTAGTTTAAATAAACAGAATATCTAAATATTTTAATTTTTAAACATTTTTTTTCTTTTCAATTCATCGAAGTGACATTTGTTTTTCTTTCAGTAGATCTATCTATCTATCTATCTATCTATCTATCTATCTATTTGCATTTGTTCATATCTATCTATTTCATTTGTTCATATCTGTCTATTTCCATTTTTCATATCTATCTATCTATCTATCTATCTATCTATCTATCTATATATAACGTTGTGTTTATCTATCTATTTTCTATCTATCTATCAATCTATCTACAAACACACACACACGTACATATAGATAGATAGATCGTTAGATAGATGGATAGATATGAACAGACTTCTTTCTATTTTCTTTTTCTTTCTTTGTTTCATTAATTCCTTATTTCTTCCTTTCCTTCACCCTTTCTTTCCTACACAATTTCTTGCTTTCTACATTCTTTCCTCAATTTATTTCTTTCTTTCTTTCCTTCCCTTTCTTCCCTCCATACTTTCTTACTTTCTTACTTTTTTCCTTTTTTCTTTCTTTTTATCTTTCTTTCTTTCAGTCTTTCTTTCTCTCTTTCTTTCTTTCTTAATTCTTTCTTCTTTTCTTTATTTCTGTCTGTCTGTCTGTCTGTCTGTCTGTCTTTCTTTCCTTCCTTTTTTCTTTCTTTCTTTCTGTTTTCCGTTCTTATTTTTCCTTTTCATTTTTCCTTTCTATGTTTTTTCTATCTTTTCCCGCTTTCTTTTTCTTTTCTTTCTTTCTTTCTTTCTTTCTTTCTTTCTTTCTTTCTTTTTCTTTCTATCTGTCCTTCTTTCTGTCTATCTTTTTTTCTTTTTTTTTTTTTTCTTTCTTTCTTTTTTCTTTTTCATTCTTTTTTTCTTTCCTTCTTTCAGTCCATCTATCTTTCTTTCTTTCTTTCCCTATTTCCTTTCGTCTTATTTTTCTTCATTCTTTTTTCTTCTTTTTCAACATTTTCTCTCTTTCTTTCTTTCTTTCTTTCTTTCTTTCCTTCATTCATTCCTTCATTCTTCCTTTCTTTTAATTTTTTTTTCTTTATTTCTTTCTATTTAAACGGAACGTTAAAAATTCCTAACCATCTTTCCTTGTTTCTTTCTTTCTTTCTTTCTATCTTTCTTAAACGTAACATTAAAGATTCCCAACTATCAATCCTTGACTTGACACTTTTTTAAGGGTCAAAAAAATCAATTGTAACAGGCAAAGAGTCCCTTTATTTGATACTTTACAAAACAAACAATTTGGCTAAATTGGATATTTGCTAGCTATAAAAATCACATTGGCTTCTTTCTTTTTTCTTTCTTTCTTCTTTATTTCTTTTCTATCTCTCAGGCTGTATTTCTTTCTTTCTTTCTTTCTTTCTTTCTTTCATACTGTATATCATTCTTTGTTCTTTCTTTATTTCACTGATTTATTTACTTACTCTTATATTTTTTTCTTTCTTACTTTTAGACATTTATTCGACATGTACTTGTAAAATATTATTATTCAAACTAGAAAAAAATATTAGTATTATTATTTAAAAGTCGCAATAAGGTCTTCTTGAATTCGTTCTTAAATTCCTTCAAGTTAACGTACTTTTAAGCTTTCAAAAAAGGGCATTGTTTCAGATGACGACTGTAATCCATTTCATATTCTGACTTTCTTTGGATTGACTACCGCAGGCGGCCGGTTTCTATGGTGATGAGAGAAAGAGAAAGAGAGAGAGAGAGAGAGAGAGAGAGAGAGAGAGAGAGAGAGAGAGAGAGAAGAGAACGAGAGCGAGAGGTGGGTGTTAGACAAGGCTTTGATTATTTCTTTCTTTCTTTCTTTTTCTTTTATCTATTTATTTATTTATTATTAAATTAAGTCGGTTTTATCCTTGAAAATACTGGATTTTTTAAAAGCGTGCAGATAAAGAGGGGTGTGTGTGGGTATGGACACAAGTCTAATAGAGAGAGAGTATGGGGAAGCGAGCAACAGCAAAACTTTTTAAGAGAGGGTGCTAGCGAGCGAGCAAGAGAGAGAGAGAGAGATATATAGATAGAGAGGGAGGGAGGGAGGGAGAGAGAGCGCCAGTCTATTGATTTATTCATTTACCGAGAAACACTTGCGGATGAAAGACGTCGAATTAGAACTGTGTGTTTCTCTTGATTAGTAGATACAAATAACAGGTTTATGCATTACAACACACAAACACACACACACAGCGGCGACTACGAGAGAAAACTCAGCGACACTCCTGGAGACCATGGATTTTGAAAGATAAGTTTTTTTTTTCTTGTTATTTTTAGCCAACCTTCTGGCCATTTCATTGTTTATTTTAATGTGCGATTAGAATTGCACATTTTCATTTGTTATCGTTATATGTAAAATCTTAAATTATTGTTATCGTTAAGTTTTAAATTATTGTTGTCGTTAAATGTTAAATTATTTTTATCGTTAAATGTTAGATTATTGTTATCGTTAAGTGTTAAATCTTAAATTATTGGTATCGTTAAATGTTAAATTATTGTTATCGTTAAGTGTTAAATTATTGTTATCGTTAAATGTTAAATGTTGATCGCTGATGATGATGACGACGACGACGATGATGCTTCCTGGTCGTTTGTCTCGTTTCATCTCGCGTCTAGCTCGCTCGGTCTTTCTGTCGATAAATAAAAGGACTAGCCACCCTTTTGATGATGGTACGTGCTCGCAAGACAGTGACGCCGGGACGCAGCAGCCTACCTATGCGTCCTGGTCGTTTGTCCCTTGACGGTATCCCGGTCCGTATGTCCGTCGATAAGCAAATGGACTCGCCACCCTTTCGATGATGGTACTTGCTCGCAATACAGTGCCGCCGGGACTCAGCAGCAGCTTACCTATGCGTCCTGGTCGTTTGTCTCTTGAGGGTATCCCGGTCCGTATGTCAGTCGATAAGCAAAAGGACTCGCCACCCTTTTGATGATGGTACTTGCTCGAAAGACAGTGACGCCGGGACGCAGCAGCCTTCTTATGCGTCCTGGTCGTATGTCTCTTGAAGGTATCCCGGTCAGTATGTCAGTCGATAAGCAAAAGGACTCGCCACCCTTTTGATGATGGTACTTGCTCGCAAGACAGTGACGCCGGGACGCAGCAGCCTTCTTATGCGTCCTGGTCGTTTGTCTCTTGAAGGTATCACGGTCCGTATGTCAGTCGAAAAGCAGAAGGACTAGCCACCCTTTTGACGATGGTACGTGTTCGCAAGACAGTGACGCCGGGACGCAGCAGCCGACTTATGCGTCCTGGTCATTTGTCCCTTGAAGGTATACCGGTCCGTATGTTAGTCGATACCAAAAAAAAAAAAGGACTAGCCACCCTTTTGATGGTACGTGTTCGCAAGAAAATGCCGGGACGCAGCCGATGGGGTCCGCCGCGGCCGCCGGCCTTTGCGTCCTGGTCATTTGACTCTTGAAGGTGTTCCGCTCGATAAGTGTCCGTGTTACTGCTGACGGGCCTCTCCGATCGGCCCGTCAGCCTAAGTCAGTGTCCCGAGTGGAGTGTTGGTGTTGATGGCCCTCTCCCCCGACCGGTACTCCGTACATAAGAGGTGTCAATAGTGAGTGGAGTGTTGGCGTTGATGGTCCTCTCTGTCCGGCCCTCAAGACGTAACAGACGTTTCTTCGAGCGTTGTCGGTACTGAATGGCCACTTCGACCAGTTCTCTGCTACACTCAGCGAGTGTCCCGAGTGGAGTGCCGACGCCGGGTTGTTGAGGGTCCTCTCCTCCGACCAGCCCTCTAACCTAAGCGAGATTTCAGAGTGTGGTGCAGGTGCTGCTGATGGGCCTCTCCGATCGGCCCATTAGCCTAAGTCAGTGTCCCGAGTGGAGTGTGGGTGTCGATGGTCCTCTTCCCCGGCCGGTACTCCGTACATAAGAGGTGTCAATAGTGAGTGGAGTGTTGGCGTTGATGGTCCTCTCTGTCCGGCCCTCAAGACGTAACAGACGTTTCTTCGAGCGCTGTCGGTACTGAATGGCCACTCCGACCAGTTCTCTGCTACACTCAGCGAGGTTCCCGATTGGAGTGCCGCTGCCGGGTGTTGAGGGTCCACTCCCCCCCGCCGACCAGTGAGTTTTCCGAGTGTAGTGCAGGTGCTGTTGATGGGCCTCTCCGACAGGCCCGTTAACCTAAGTCGGTGTCCCGAGTGGAGTGTTGGTGTGCAGGGTCCTCTCCTCCCACCAACCCTCTGACATAAGCGAGTCTTCCGAGTGGAGTGCAGGTGCTGTTGATGGGCCTCTCCGACAGGCCCATTAACCTAAGTCAGTGTCCCGAGTGGAGTGTTGGTGTTGAGGGTCCTCTCCCTCAACACCTAAGTGAGTGTTCCGAGTGTCCGTGCTGATGTCCGTCTCTGACCAGCTTTCCAATTGCAGTGTCGGTTACCTTGATAGCCGTACTCATGTCATGTCTTTAACTTAGTTTTCTTTTCTTTTAGGACTCCAGCGGAGATTACCCTCCGGAAGAACCAAGGAGGGCGGCAGCAGCAGTCCGAGTGTCAGTGCTGATGGCCCTCTCTGACCGGCGTTCCAAGTGGACACTATCCTCCGTAAAGAAGCAATGATGGCAGCAGCAGCAGCAGTCCTGGAGCATCACCATCCTGCCGACCACAACCACGATGAAGAACACAGATTTCACTGTAATTTGCTGTTAATAAATGATTTTTTACTGTAATTATGGTGTCTGTACTTCTTTGGTTTTGTTTATTGATTATGCTTATTTGAATGTAAAATAATGCTTCACTAACACTGCATCAACCCTGTCCTCCCTGCAGCCAAAGGAAGCGACCTCTGCCAGTGCATGACAATACACTCACATCAGGAAAAAAGGTAAAAGAACGATGGAAAAAAGAGTGAATAAATCAATCCCCACCCGAACCCCGCTTTTCTTTTAATTCTCTCTCACTGTTCTGTGTTAGCAGCAGCAGCAGCAGCAGCAGCTTGGCTTTCACCACCACGCACCATTTAATGTTATTATTATTATTAATAATAATAATAATAATAATATTTAAAACTTGTCAAATAAAAATGTTCAACTTAAATTTAGAATCGCTTAATTTTTTCGACGTTCAGAATACCAAAGATATGCATTGTTCGCTTCGACAACCATAATAATAATAAAAATAATAAATTATTCTTCTCCTTATTTAAAAACTTGTTAAAAGAACAAGAACAAAGAATGTACTTAGAGTCGTGTTCTTTGGTTTAATTCTAAGTACATTGAAAATAGGCAAAGTTTTATTCGACAAGTGTAATCCATTTCATTTACGGTGACCGACAAAGCCAAGTGAACGTCGCCTTGTCGTCATAGTAACCTCGGAGACGGAGGGGAGGGTAAAGTACTAAGAGGCTTGGCACACCGCTTTCATCTTTCTTTCTTTCTTTCTTTCTTTCTTTCTTTCTTTCTTACTTTCTCTCTCTCTTTCTTTCTTTGATTTATTTATTTCTTTATTCTTTATTTCTCACTTTTACGAAGTTTGAATTTTAGTAAATATTCAGTCGCATTTTAACTTGGAAATTTAATTATTTTATCTATTATTATTATTATTATTATTATTATTAGCAATATTATTATTATTATTATTATTATTATTATTATTAATATTATTATTATTATTAACAATTTATTATTATTATTATTACCAATATTATTATTATTATTATTATCAATATTATTATTATTATCATCGATATTATTATTATTATTATTATTATTATTATTATTATTATTATTATTATTATTACTACTATTATTAGTATTGTTACTATTATTATTGTTTTAAATATTATTATTATTATTATTATTATTATCAATATTATCATTATTATTATGAATATTATTATTATTGTTATCAATTTATTATTATTATCTATATTATTATTATTATTATTATCAATATTATTATTATTATTATCAACGATATTATTATAATTATTATTATAATTATTATTACTACTATTATTATTATTATTGATACTATTATTATTGTTGTCAATAATATTATTATTATTATTTTTATTATTTATATATTTTTACATACTCTTAAAAGTATTCTTAAACTGTTCTTGTTTGCATATAAGATCAGAAGAAGAAGAGGAATTAAATCGAATTAAAAAAATACGGATTGAAGGTGGGGGGGGGGGTTTACTGTTGGGGCTTGTGATATTGTTATTATCGTTAATACCTACGACAAACCAGGGGTGTGGGGTTAACGCTTGCTAGAGAAAAAGGAGTGCAGTCAGCGGCCATTATCAAGGCCCCACCCTCTCGCGGTCTCTGTTAGCCGACAGTCAACGGCTTACGGACACGGTAATTCGACATTGGTAGGACGAGAAGGAGGTGGGGAAGACGCACCCGGCCCTCGACCCGAGACCGGTATCAGGGACCCTACCCTCGCCTCCGATGAAATCCGACACACTCAACGGCTTAGTTGGTCACAGGTCGAGCACATTTCAGGAGTTGTTGCACCAAATCGGTGTTTAGACAATATTGGTTGAGGTACACACTTTGAAGTTGAATATGGAATTCGGTTAGACACCTGGCCCTCGCACGCCGTTCGACCCGATACCGTTTTCAAAGCCCTACCCTCAGCCTCCGTTGAAATCCGACACACTCGACGGCTTAGTAGGTCGCAGGGCGAGCACATTTCAGGAGTTGTTGCACCAAATCGGTGTTTAGACAATATTGGTTGGGGAACACACTTCGAGTAGACACCTGGTCCTCGCACGCTATTCGACCAGAGACCCGTATCGAGGCCCTACCCCTCTCGACCGATCAATTTCGTTTGGCAAACACACTTCGAGTAGACACCTGGCCCTCGCAGGCTATTCGAACCGAGACCAGTATCGAGGCCCTACCCCCTGGCGACCGTTGATATCTTACACGCTCGACGTCTTACTTGGTCCCGACGCGAGCTCGCCGTAGTCGAAGACGAAAATCGTGCACCCACTTGGCCCTCGCACGCTGTCGGACACGAGACCAGCATCGATGCCCTCCCCTCGGGTGACCGGTCAAGTCCGACACACTGGCCGGCTCGCTCGGGCACGATCTGAAAAAAGGTCAGGAGTTGTTGCAGGTATTCGGTGTTCTGACATAATCGGTTGGGGAACGAACTTCGTGTATATACCTGGCCCCCGGCACGCTGAGACCCGTATCGAGGCCCTATCCCGCGCGGCCGTCGAATTTGGTTGGGGAACACGCTTCGAGTAGACACCCTGTCCTCGCACTCTATTCGACCATAGACCCTTATCTAGGCCCTACCCTTGGCGACCGTTGAATTCCGTTGGAAAACGCACTTCGAGTAGACGCCTGGCCCTCGCAGGCTATTCGGTCCGAGACCAGTATCGAGGCCCTACCCCCTGGCGACCGTTGAAATGTTACGCGCTCGACGTCTTACTTGGTCCCGACGCGAGCTCGCCGTAGTCGAAGACAAAAATCGTGCACCCACTTGGCCCTCGCACGCTATCGGACAAGAGACCGGCATCGAGGCCCTTCCCTCGGGTGACCGGTCAAGTCCGACACACTGGCCGGCTCGCTCGGGCACGATCTGAAAAAAAGTCAGGAGTTGTTGCAGGTATTCGGTGTTCGGACATAATCGGTTGGGGAACGCACTTAGAGTATATACCTGGGCCCCCGGCACGCTGAGACCCGTATCGAGGCCCTATCCCGCGCGTCCGTCTAATTTGGTTGGGGAACACGCTTCGAGTAGACACCCTGTCCTCGCACTCTATTCGACCATAGACCCATATCTAGGCCCTACCCCTGGCGACCGTTGAATTCCGTTGGGAAACGCGCTTCGAGTTGACGCCTGGCCCTCGCAGGCTATTCGGACCGAGACCAGTATCGAGGCCCTACCCTCTGGCGACCGTTGATATCTTACGCGCTCGACGTCTTACTTGGTCCCGACTCGAGCTCGACGTAGCCGAAGACGAAAATCGAGTACCCACTTGGCCCTCGCACGCTATCGGACACGAGACCGGCATCGAGGCCCTCCCCTCGGGTGACCGGTCAAGTCCGACACACTGGCCGGCTCGCTCGGGCACGATCTGAGAAAAAGTCAGGAGTTGTTGCAGGTATTCGGTGTTCGGACATAATCGGTTGGGGAACGCACTTCGTGTATATACCTGGCCCCGGCACGTTGAGAGCCGTATCGAGGCCCTATCCCTCGCGGCCGTTGACTTTTGGTTGGGGAACACGCTCCGAGTAGACACCTGGTCCTCGCACGCTGTTCGACCATAGACGCGTATCGAGGCCCTACCCCCTGGCGACCGTTGATATTTTACACGCTCGACGTCTTACTTGGTCCCGACGCGAGCTCGCCGTAGTCGAAGACGAAAATCGTGTACCCACTTGGCCCGCGAACGCTATCGGACACGAGACCAGCATCGATGCCCTCCCCTCGGGTGACCGGTCAGGTCCGACACACTGGCCGGCTCGCTCGGGCACGATCTGAAAAAAAGTCAGGAGTTGTTGCAGGTATTCGGTGTTCAGACATAAGCGGTTGGGGAACGCACTTCGTGTAGATACCTGGCACCGGCACGCTGATACCCGTATCGAGGCCCTATCCCTCGCGGCCGTCGAATTTGGTTGGGGAACACGCTTCGAGTAGACACCCTGTCCTCGCACTCTATTCGACCAGAGACCAGTGCCGAGGCCCTACCCCCCTGGCTAACGTTGAAATCTTACACGCTCGACGTCTTACTTGGTCCCGATGCGAGCTCGCCGTAGTCGAAGACGAAAATCGTGTACCCACTTGGCCCTCGCACGCTATCGGACACGAGACCAGCATCGAGGTCCTCTCCTCGGGTGACCGGTCTGGTCCGACACACTGGCCGGCTCGCTCGGTCACGATCTGAAAAACAGTCAGGAGTTGTTGCAGGAATTCGGTGTTCGGACATAATCGGTTGGGGAACGCACTTCGAGTAGATACCTGGCCCCCGGCACGCTGATACCCGTAACGATGCCCTATCCATCGCGGCCGTCAAATTTGGTTGGGGAACACGCTTCTAGTAGACTCCCGGTCCTCGCACGCTATTCGACCATAGACCCGTATCGAGGCCCTACCCCTGGCGACCGTTCAATTCAGTTGGAAAACGCACTTCGAGTAGACGCCTGGCCCTCGCAGGCTATTCGGACCGAGACCAGTATCGAGGCACTACCCCCTGGCGACCGTTGAAATCTTGCACGCTCGACGTCTTACTTGGTCCCGACGCGAGCTCGCCGTAGTCGAATACGAAAATCGTGTACCCACTTGTCCCTCGCAGGCTATCGGACACGAGACCAGCATCGAGGCCCTCCCCTAGGGTGACCGGTCAAGTCCGACACACTGGCCGGCTCGCTCGGGCACGAGCTGAAAAAAATTCAGGAGTTGTTGCAGGTATTCGGTGTTCAGACATAATCGGTTGGGGAACGCACTTCGTGTATATACCTGGCACCGGCACGCTGATACCCGTATCGAGGCCCTATCCCTCGCGACCGTCGAATTGGGTTTGGGAACACGCTTCGGTTAGACACCCGGTCCTCGCACTCTATTCGACCAGAGACCAGTATCGAGGCCCTACCCCCTGGCGACCGTTGAAATTTTACACGCTCGACGTCTTACTTGGTCCCGATGCGAGCTCTACGTAGTCGAAGACGAAAATAGTGTACCCACTTGGCCCTCGCACGCTAACGGACACGAGACCAGCATCGTGGCCCTCCCCTCGGGTGACCGGTCAAGTCCGACACACTGGCCGGCTCGCTCGGGCACGATCTGAAAAAAAGTCAGGAGTTGTTGCAGGAATTCGGTGTTCGGACATAATCGGTTGGGGAAGGCACTTCGAGTAGATACCTGGCCCCCGGCACGCTGAGACCCGTATCGAGGCCCTATCCCTCGCGGCCGTTGACTTTTGGTTGGGGAACACGCTCCGAGTATCCCCTTGTTCCTGGCACTCTATTCGGCCAGAGACCCGTATCTAGGCCCTACCCCTGGCGACCGTTCGATTTCGTTGGGACACGCACTTCGAGTAGACGCCTGGCCCTCGCAGGCTATACGAACCGAGACCGGTATCGAGGCCCTACCCCTGGCGACCGTTGAAATCCGATACACTCGTCGGCTTACTTGGTTACTTGTTGCAAGAAATCGGGGTTCAGACATAAGTGGGAGAGCGATGTCGTAATGATGTTTCGCTTAGAGAGGTGCTGTTTCTGATCCGCTATTCGATCTGAGACCAGTATGACGGCCCTACCCTTGCGAGCTTTTTCAGCTGACACAATCAACAGCTTAAGAGGTATTTCTTCTTTATGGCAAAACATTGGATGGTCGCACTCGGTCTGCTTGCAGCGATGCCCCTAACCGTCCGCCAACTCGTCGCTATTCGGACAGTGGTTTGCCAACACCACCGTTCGGGTCGCAGTAGTTTCTGAACTCTTGTCGTCGCTTTCCGTCCGCAGGTCCCGACGCCGCCTATTACAGGTTCCCAGACCGTCGTTACTTCGTTTGCTCGCTGGCTCGCTCGAAACCGACGAAACCGACGGGTGCCGATAAAGACGTGTGACGAACGCTTATCTTCACTCGTTTCTCCTCGGCGAAGCACTCACATGCACCGAACGTACCGCTTTCCCTCGCGATTCGGTGCTTGGATCGGACTCGTTCGAGCGATCGTGTATAGCGGTTTGATCGAGAGCGTTGTTGGGTCGACGCCGGGGACTATCAGCAGGCAGGCTTGCGACCGTCACACAGAGCCTGCAGCCGAGCTATCTGCTTCCTTCCGTGTATCCAGTCAAAGGCTCCGATCACCCGTTCGTGACATTCGGCACGCTGTGATATTCCGAATAAAAATTATCAAATTTACTTTCTTTTGGTCGTGAGTGTTGCTGGGTCGACGAACACTATCAGCAGG
>JALAJA010000094.1:110811-125811 GCA_023376005.1 Doryteuthis pealeii | reverse complement strand
ACTTAGAGTCAGAATCTTGGCTTTGATTCTAAGTACATTGAAAATAGGCAAAGTTTCAGTCTACAAGTGTAATCCATTTCATATAGGATGACCGACTAAGCCAAGTGAACGTCGCCTTGTCGTGATAGTAACCTCGGAGACGAAGGGGTGGGTAAAGTACTAAGAGGCTTGGCACACCTGTTGCTTCTTTTTTTTTTCTTTCTTCTTCCTTTTCTCTCTTTGATCTATTTATTTATTTATTTATTTATTTATTCTTTATTTGTCCATTTTACGAAGTTTGGATTAAAGTAAATATTCAATCGTATTTAAACTTATAAAATTGATCATTATTATAATAATAATAACAATAATAATAATAATAATGATAATTAATTTTCTAAGTCTATTATTATTATTATTATTATTATTATTATTTATATATATTTTTAAATATTCTAAAAAGTATTCTTAAAGTGTTCTTGGTAGTCTACGAGGAAGTTCGTCCCGGTCACCTGCCTCCAAATTTGCTGTTCGGTGACGTTTCAAATACCAACACCAACTAGCGGTGTTACTTGAAAGAAACAACCAACTCAAATAACAACCCCAAACTATCGTATCGGCGCCTATTTGAGGGAGGGGGCTTTTTTTGTCTTAATTCTTGTTTATTAAATTTTTCCATTCGAAAGAAAAGAAACATTAAACCGTTTTTTGTCGCAATTCTAATTTTTCTGTTTTGGTCGTAATTCTTATTATAGACAGTAAATAGATAAACAAAACGATACAGATAGATAGATCGATAGATAGATAGGTAAAAACGCAACGATATAGATAGATAGATAGATAGGTAAACAAACAACGATATAGATAGATAGATAAACACGCAACGATATATATAGATAGATAGATAGATAGATAGATAAATGCAACGATATATATATATATAGATAGATAGATAGATAGATAGATAGATAGATAAAGACAACGATAGATAGATAGATAGATAGATAAACACAACGATATAGATAGATAGATAGATAGATAGATAGATAAACACAACGATATAGATGGATAGATAGATAGATAGATAGATAGATAGATAGATAGATAGATAACCACAACGATATAGATAGATATGAACAAATGGAAATAAATAGATAGATAGATAGATAGATAGATCTACTGAAAGAAAAACAAATGTCACTTCGATGACATTGAAAAGGAAAAAATGTTTAAAAAATTCAAAATATTTAGATATTCTTGTTTATTTAAACTAAAATAAAGGACATTAAACAAACATGAATAAAAGAAAATCTGAGTATTTATATATTCTTTTATATTAAAAAAAAATGTCAGGTCATTTTTAATTTAAAAGAAACTTTTTTTTATGGTAAAACTGTCCGTTTTTTTTATTTCGTTGTTGTTGTTTAAACTAAAAAAACAAGACTTTAAACAAATATGAATACAAGAAAATCTGAGTATTTAGATAATCTTTTAAAAAATTTTTTTAATGGTACAACAGTCCGTTTTTTGTTGTTGTTCAAAGTACTTTTACTTGTAATTCATCGAAGTGATATTTGTTTTTCTTTCAGTAGATCTATCTATCTATCTATCTATCTATCTATCTATCTATCTATTTGCATTTGTTCATATCTATCTATTTCCATTTGTTCATATCTGTCTATTTCCATTTGTTCTATCTATCTATCTATCTATCTATCTATCTATCTATCTATCTATAACGTTGTGTTTATCTATCTATTTTTCTATCTATCTATCAATCTATCTACAAACACACACACACATACATATAGATAGATAGATCGTTAGATAGATGGATAGATATGAACAGACTTCTTTCTATTTTTCTTTTTCTTTCTTTGTTTCATTAATTCCTTATTTCTTCCTTTCCTTCACCCTTTCTTTCCTACACAATTTCTTGCTTTCTACATTCTTTCCTCAATTTATTTCTTTCTTTCTTTCCTTCTCCCTTTCTTCCCTCCATACTTTCTTACTTTCTTACTTTTTTCCTTTTTTCTTTCTTTTTATCTTTCTTTCTTTCAGTCTTTCTTTCTCTCTTTCTTTCTTTCTTAATTCTTTCTTCTTTTCTTTATTTCTGTCTGTCTGTCTGTCTGTCTGTCTGTCTTTCTTTCCTTCCTTTTTTCTTTCTTTCTTTCTGTTTTCCGTTCTTATTTTTCTTTTCATTTTTTTCTATGTTTTTTCTATCTTTTCCCGCTTTCTTTTTCTCTTTCTTCTTTCTTTCTTTCTTTCTTTCTTTCTTTCTTTCTTTCTTTCTTTCTTTCTATCTGTCCTTCTTTCTGTCTATCTTTATTTTCTTTTTTTTTCTTTCTTTTCTTTTTTTCTTTTTTCATTCTTTTTTTCTTTCCTTCTTTCAGTCCATCTATCTTTCTTTCTTTCTTTCCCTATTTCCTTTCGTCTTATTTTTCTTCATTCTTTTTTCTTTCTTTTCAACATTTTCTCTCTTTCTTTCTTTCTTTCTTTCTTTCTTTCCTTCATTCATTCCTTCATTCTTCCTTTCTTTTTAATTTTTTTTTTCTTTATTTCTTTCTATCTTTTAAACGGAACGTTAAAAATTCCTAACCATCTTTCCTTGTTTCTTTCTTTCTTTCTTTCTATCTTTCTTAAACGTAACATTAAAGATTCCCAACTATCAATCCTTGACTTGACACTTTTTTAAGGGTCAAAAAAATCAATTGTAACAGGCAAAGAGTCCCTTTATTTGATACTTTACAAAACAAACAATTTGGCTAAATTGGATATTTGCTAGATATAAAAATCACATTGGCCTTTCTTCTTTCTTTCTTTCTTTTTTTCTTTCTTTCCTTCTTTATTTCTTTTCTATCTCTCAGGCTGTATTTCTTTCTTTCTTTCTTTCTTTCTTTCTTTCTTTCATACTGTATATCATTCTTTGTTTCTTTCTTTATTTCACTGATTTATTTACTTACTCTTATATCTTTTTTCTTTCTTACTTTTAGACATTTATTCGACATGTACTTGTAAAATATTATTATTCAAACTAGAAAAAAATATTAGTATTATTATTTAAAAGTCGCAATAAGGTCTTCTTGAATTCGTTCTTAAATTCCTTCAAGTTAACGTACTTTTAAGCTTTCAAAAAAGGGCATTGTTTCAGATGACGACTGTAATCCATTTCATATTCTGACTTTCTTTGGATTGACTACCGCAGGCGGCCGGTTTCTATGGTGATGAGAGAAAGAGAAAGAGAGAGAGAGAGAGAGAGAGAGAGAGAGAGAGAGAGAGAGAGAGAGAGAAAGAGAACGAGAGCGAGAGGTGGGTGTTAACAAGGCTTTGATTATTTCTTTCTTTCTTTCTTTCTTTTATCTATTTATTTATTTATTATTAAATTAAGTCGGTTTTATCCTTGAAAATACTGGATTTTTTAAAAGCGTGCAGATAAAGAGGGGTGTGTGTGGGTATGGACACAAGTCTAATAGAGAGAGAGTATGGGGAAGCGAGCAACAGCAAAACTTTTTAAGAGAGGGTGCTAGCGAGCGAGCAAGAGAGAGAGAGAGAGATATATAGATAGAGAGGGAGGGAGGGAGGGAGAGAGAGCGCCAGTCTATTGATTTATTCATTTACCGAGAAACACTTGCGGATGAAAGACGTCGAATTAGAACTGTGTGTTTCTCTTGATTAGTAGATACAAATAACAGGTTTATGCATTACAACACACAAACACACACACACAGCGGCGACTACGAGAGAAAACTCAGCGACACTCCTGGAGACCATGGATTTTGAAAGATAAGTTTTTTTTTTCTTGTTATTTTTAGCCAACCTTCTGGCCATTTCATTGTTTATTCTAATGTGCGATTAGAATTGCACATTTTCATTTGTTATCGTTATATGTAAAATGTTAAATTATTGTTATCGTTAAGTTTTAAATTATTGGTGTCGTTAAATGTTAAATTATTTTATCGTTAAATGTTAGATTATTGTTATCGTTAAGTGTTAAATCTTAAATTATTGGTATCGTTAAATGTTAAATTATTGTTATCGTTAAGTGTTAAATTATTGTTATCGTTAAATGTTAAATGTTGATCGCTGATGATGATGACGACGACGACGATGATGCTTCCTGGTCGTTTGTCTCGTTTCATCTCGCGTCTAGCTCGCTCGGTCTTTCTGTCGATAAATAAAAGGACTAGCCACCCTTTTGATGATGGTACGTGCTCGCAAGACAGTGACGCCGGGACGCAGCAGCCTACCTATGCGTCCTGGTCGTTTGTCCCTTGACGGTATCCCGGTCCGTATGTCCGTCGATAAGCAAATGGACTCGCCACCCTTTCGATGATGGTACTTGCTCGCAATACAGTGCCGCCGGGACTCAGCAGCAGCTTACCTATGCGTCCTGGTCGTTTGTCTCTTGAGGGTATCCCGGTCCGTATGTCAGTCGATAAGCAAAAGGACTCGCCACCCTTTTGATGATGGTACTTGCTCGAAAGACAGTGACGCCGGGACGCAGCAGCCTTCTTATGCGTCCTGGTCGTATGTCTCTTGAAGGTATCCCGGTCAGTATGTCAGTCGATAAGCAAAAGGACTCGCCACCCTTTTGATGATGGTACTTGCTCGCAAGACAGTGACGCCGGGACGCAGCAGCCTTCTTATGCGTCCTGGTCGTTTGTCTCTTGAAGGTATCACGGTCCGTATGTCAGTCGAAAAGCAGAAGGACTAGCCACCCTTTTGACGATGGTACGTGTTCGCAAGACAGTGACGCCGGGACGCAGCAGCCGACTTATGCGTCCTGGTCATTTGTCCCTTGAAGGTATACCGGTCCGTATGTTAGTCGATACCAAAAAAAAAAAAGGACTAGCCACCCTTTTGATGGTACGTGTTCGCAAGAAAATGCCGGGACGCAGCCGATGGGGTCCGCCGCGGCCGCCGGCCTTTGCGTCCTGGTCATTTGACTCTTGAAGGTGTTCCGCTCGATAAGTGTCCGTGTTACTGCTGACGGGCCTCTCCGATCGGCCCGTCAGCCTAAGTCAGTGTCCCGAGTGGAGTGTTGGTGTTGATGGCCCTCTCCCCCCGACCGGTACTCCGTACATAAGAGGTGTCAATAGTGAGTGGAGTGTTGGCGTTGATGGTCCTCTCTGTCCGGCCCTCAAGACGTAACAGACGTTTCTTCGAGCGTTGTCGGTACTGAATGGCCACTTCGACCAGTTCTCTGCTACACTCAGCGAGTGTCCCGAGTGGAGTGCCGACGCCGGGTTGTTGAGGGTCCTCTCCTCCGACCAGCCCTCTAACCTAAGCGAGATTTCAGAGTGTGGTGCAGGTGCTGCTGATGGGCCTCTCCGATCGGCCCATTAGCCTAAGTCAGTGTCCCGAGTGGAGTGTGGGTGTCGATGGTCCTCTTCCCCGGCCGGTACTCCGTACATAAGAGGTGTCAATAGTGAGTGGAGTGTTGGCGTTGATGGTCCTCTCTGTCCGGCCCTCAAGACGTAACAGACGTTTCTTCGAGCGCTGTCGGTACTGAATGGCCACTCCGACCAGTTCTCTGCTACACTCAGCGAGGTTCCCGATTGGAGTGCCGCTGCCGGGTGTTGAGGGTCCACTCCCCCCCGCCGACCAGTGAGTTTTCCGAGTGTAGTGCAGGTGCTGTTGATGGGCCTCTCCGACAGGCCCGTTAACCTAAGTCGGTGTCCCGAGTGGAGTGTTGGTGTGCAGGGTCCTCTCCTCCCACCAACCCTCTGACATAAGCGAGTCTTCCGAGTGGAGTGCAGGTGCTGTTGATGGGCCTCTCCGACAGGCCCATTAACCTAAGTCAGTGTCCCGAGTGGAGTGTTGGTGTTGAGGGTCCTCTCCCTCAACACCTAAGTGAGTGTTCCGAGTGTCCGTGCTGATGTCCGTCTCTGACCAGCTTTCCAATTGCAGTGTCGGTTACCTTGATAGCCGTACTCATGTCATGTCTTTAACTTAGTTTTCTTTTCTTTTAGGACTCCAGCGGAGATTACCCTCCGGAAGAACCAAGGAGGGCGGCAGCAGCAGTCCGAGTGTCAGTGCTGATGGCCCTCTCTGACCGGCGTTCCAAGTGGACACTATCCTCCGTAAAGAAGCAATGATGGCAGCAGCAGCAGCAGTCCTGGAGCATCACCATCCTGCCGACCACAACCACGATGAAGAACACAGATTTCACTGTAATTTGCTGTTAATAAATGATTTTTTACTGTAATTATGGTGTCTGTACTTCTTTGGTTTTGTTTATTGATTATGCTTATTTGAATGTAAACTAATGCTTCACTAACACTGCATCAACCCTGTCCTCCCTGCAGCCAAAGGAAGCGACCTCTGCCAGTGCATGACAATACACTCACATCAGGAAAAAAGGTAAAAGAACGATGGAAAAAAGAGTGAATAAATCAATCCCCACCCGAACCCCGCTTTTCTTTTAATTCTCTCTCACTGTTCTGTGTTAGCAGCAGCAGCAGCAGCAGCAGCTTGGCTTTCACCACCACGCACCATTTAATGTTATTATTATTATTAATAATAATAATAATAATAATATTTAAAACTTGTCAAATAAAAATGTTCAACTTAAATTTAGAATCGCTTAATTTTTTCGACGTTCAGAATACCAAAGATATGCATTGTTCGCTTCGACAACCATAATAATAATAAAAATAATAAATTATTCTTCTCCTTATTTAAAAACTTGTTAAAAGAACAAGAACAAAGAATGTACTTAGAGTCGTGTTCTTTGGTTTAATTCTAAGTACATTGAAAATAGGCAAAGTTTTATTCGACAAGTGTAATCCATTTCATTTACGGTGACCGACAAAGCCAAGTGAACGTCGCCTTGTCGTCATAGTAACCTCGGAGACGGAGGGGAGGGTAAAGTACTAAGAGGCTTGGCACACCGCTTTCATCTTTCTTTCTTTCTTTCTTTCTTTCTTTCTTTCTTTCTTACTTTCTCTCTCTCTTTCTTTCTTTGATTTATTTATTTCTTTATTCTTTATTTCTCACTTTTACGAAGTTTGAATTTTAGTAAATATTCAGTCGCATTTTAACTTGGAAATTTAATTATTTTATCTAGTATTATTATTATTATTATTATTATTAGCAATATTATTATTATTATTATTATTATTATTATTAATATTATTATTATTATTAACAATTTATTATTGTTATTATTACCAATATTATTATTATTATTATTATCAATATTGCTATTATTATTATCATCGATATTATTATTATTATTATTATTATTATTATTATTATTATTATTATTATTACTACTATTATTAGTATTGTTACTATTATTATTGTTTTAAAATTATTATTATTATTATTATTATTATCAATATTATCATTATTATTATGAATATTATTATTATTGTTATCAATTTATTATTATTATCTATATTATATTATTATTATTATCAATATTATTATTATTATTATCAACGATATTATTATAATTATTATTATAATTATTATTACTACTATTATTATTATTATTGATACTATTATTATTGTTGTCAATTATTATTATTATTTTTATTATTTTATATATTTTACATACTCTTAAAAGTATTCTTAAACTGTTCTTGTTTGCATATAAGATCAGAAGAAGAAGAGGAATTAAATCGAATTAAAAAAATACGGATTGAAGGTGGGGGGGGGTTTACTGTTGGGGCTTGTGATATTGTTATGATCGTTAATACCTACGACAAACCAGGGGTGTGGGGTTAACGCTTGCTAGAGAAAAAGGAGTGCAGTCAGCGGCCATTATCAAGGCCCCACCCTCTCGCGGTCTCTGTTAGCCGACAGTCAACGGCTTACGGACACGGTAATTCGACATTGGTAGGACGAGAAGGAGGTGGGGAAGACGCACCCGGCCCTCGACCCGAGACCGGTATCAGGGACCCTACCCTCGCCTCCGATGAAATCCGACACACTCAACGGCTTAGTAGGTCACAGGTCGAGCACATTTCAGGAGTTGTTGCACCAAATCGGTGTTTAGACAATATTGGTTGAGGTACACACTTTGAAGTTGAATATGGAATTCGGTTAGACACCTGGCCCTCGCACGCCGTTCGACCCGATACCGTTTTCAAAGCCCTACCCTCAGCCTCCGTTGAAATCCGACACACTCGACGGCTTAGTAGGTCGCAGGGCGAGCACATTTCAGGAGTTGTTGCACCAAATCGGTGTTTAGACAATATTGGTTGGGGAACACACTTCGAGTAGACACCTGGTCCTCGCACGCTATTCGACCAGAGACCCGTATCGAGGCCCTACCCCTCTCGACCGATCAATTTCGTTTGGGAAACACACTTCGAGTAGACACCTGGCCCTCGCAGGCTATTCGAATCGAGGCCCTACCCCCTGGCGACCGTTGATATCTTACACGCTCGACGTCTTACTTGGTCCCGACGCGAGCTCGCCGTAGTCGAAGACGAAAATCGTGCACCCACTTGGCCCTCGCACGCTGTCGGACACGAGACCAGCATCGAGGCCCTCCCCTCGGGTGACCGGTCAAGTCCGACACACTGGCCGGCTCGCTCGGGCACGATCTGAAAAAAGGTCAGGAGTTGTTGCAGGTATTCGGTGTTCTGACATAATCGGTTGGGGAACGCACTTCGTGTATATACCTGGCCCCGGCACGCTGAGACCCGTATCGAGGCCCTATCCCGCGCGGCCGTCGAATTTGGTTGGGGAACACGCTTCGAGTAGACACCTGTCCTGACCTAGGATAGGACGCAGTATCGTAGCCCTACCCCCTGGCGACCGTTGAAATCTTACGCGCTCGACGTCTTACTTGGTCCCGACGCGAGCTCGCCGTAGTCGAATACGAAAATCGTGCACCCACTTGGCCCTCGCACGCTGTCGGACACGAGACCAGCATCGAGGCCCTCCCTCGGGTGACCGGTCAAGTCCGACACACTGGCCGGCTCGCTCGGGCACGATCTGAAAAAAAGTCAGGAGTTGTTGCAGGTATTCGGTGTTCTGACATAATCGGTTGGGGAACGCACTTCGTGTATATACCTGGCCCCCGGCACGCTGAGACCCGTACCGAGGCCCTATCCCGCGCGGCGTCGAATTTGGTTGGGGAACACGCTTCGAGTAGACACCCTGTCCTCGCCTCTATTCGACCGAGACCAGCCTCGCCGCTAGGCCCTCGACCCCCCTGGCGACCGTTGAAATCTTACGCGCTCGACGTCTTACTTGGTCCCGACGCGAGCTCGCCGTAGTCGAAGACAAAAATCGTGCACCCACTTGGCCCTCGCACGCTATCGGACAAGAGACCGGCATCGAGGCCCTTCCTCGGTGACCGGTCAAGTCCGACACACTGGCCGGCTCGCTCCTCGGCACGATCTGAAAAAAAGTCAGAGTTGTTGCAGGTATTCGGTGTTCGACATAATCGGTTGGGGAACGCACTTAGAGTATATACCTGGGCCCCCGGCACGCTGAGACCCGTATCGAGGCCCTATCCCGCGCGTCCGTCTAATTTGGTTGGGGAACACGCTTCGAGTAGACACCCTGTCCTCGCACTCTATTCGACCATAGACCCATATCTAGGCCCTACCCCTGGCGACCGTTGAATTCCGTTGGAAACGCGCTTCGAGTTGACGCCTGGCCCTCGCAGGCTATTCGGACCGAGACCAGTATCGAGGCCCTACCCTCTGGCGACCGTTGATATCTTACGCGCTCGACGTCTTACTTGGTCCCGACGCGAGCTCGACGTAGCGAAGACGAAAATCGAGTACCCACTTGGCCCTCGCACGCTATCGGACACGAGACCGGCATCGAGGCCCTCCCCATGGGTGACCGGTCAAGTCCGACACACTGGCCGGCTCGCTCGGGCACTATCTGAGAAAAAGTCAGGAGTTGTTGCAGGCAATCGGTGTTCGGACATAATCGGTTGGGGAACGCACTTCGAGTAGATATCTGGCCCCCGGCACGCTGAGACCCGTATCGAGGCCCTATCCCTCGGGGCCGTCGAATTTGGTTGGGGAACACGCTCCGGTAGACCACCCGGCCTCGCACTCTATTCGACCAGAGACCAGTATCGAGGCCCTACCCTTCTGGCGACCGTTGAAATTTACGCGCTCGACGTCTTACTTGGTCCCGATGCGAGCTCGCCGTAGTCGAAGACGAAGTTCGTGCACCCACTTGGCCCTCTCACGCTATGGTACACGAGACCAGCATCGGGCCCTCCCATCGGGTGACCGGTCAAGTCCGACACACTGGCCGGCTCGCTCGGGCACTATCTGAGAAAAAGTCAGGAGTTGTTGCAGGTATTCGGTGTTCTGACATAATCGGTTGGGGAACGCACTTCGAGTAGATACCTGGCCCCCGGCACGCTGAGACCCGTATCGAGGCCCTATCCCTCGGGCCGTCGAATTTGGTTGGGGAACACGCTCCGAGTAGACCCCTGTTCCTCGCACGCTATTCGACCAGAGACCCGTATCGAGGCCCTACCCCTGGCGACCGTTCAATTTCTGGGAACGCGCTTCGAGTAGACGCCTGCCCTCGCAGCTATACGAACCGAGACGTATCGAGCCCTACCCTGCGACCGTTGAAATCCGATACACTCGTCGGCTTACTTGTACTTGTTGCAAGAAATCCGGAGTTCAGACATAAGTGGGAGAGCGATGTCGTAATGATGTTTCGCTTAAGAGAGTGCTGTTTCTATCCGCTATTCGATCTGAAAACCAGTATGACGGCCCTACCCTTGCGAGCTTTTTCAGCTGACACAATCAACAGCTTAAGAGGTATTTCTTCTATGGGCAAAACATTGGATGGTCGCACTCCGGTCTGCTTGCAGCGATGCCCCTAACCGTCCGCCAACTCGTCGCTTATTCGGACATGGTTCAACACCACCGTTCGCCCGCTAGTAGTTTCTGAACTCTTGTTCGTCGCTTTCCCGTCCGCAGTCCCGACGCCGGCCTATTACAGGTTCCCAGACCGTCGTTACTTCTTGCTCGCTGGCTCGCTCGAAACGACGAAACCGACGGTGCGATAAAACGTGTGTACGAACGCTTATCTTCACTCGTTTCTCCTCGGCGAAGCACTCACATGCACCGAACGTACCGCTTTGCCCCTCGCGATTCAGTGCTTGATCGGACTCTATTTCGAGCGATCGTGTATCGTTTGATCCAGAGCGTTGTTGGGTCGACGCCGGGACTATCAGCAGGCAGGCTTGCGACCTCACACAGAGCCTGCACGAGCTATCTGCTTCCTTCCGTGTATCCAGTCAAAGGCTCCGATCACCCGTTCGTGACATTCAGCACGCTGTGATACGAATAAAAATTATCAAATTTACTTTCTTTGGTCGTGAGTGTTGCTGGTCGACGAACACTATCAGCAGGCACACTGGCTGGCAACAAATAGAGCCTGGGCCGAGGTGCAGGCCACCGTTGCACAGCAGCAGCACGTCTGCGCCGAAGCTATCTGCTTCCTTTTCAATGCGCTTTCCTCTTCCCGGTCAAAGGCTCCGACCCCGTCGGGACTTCGCACCTCAGTGCTTGTCCCAAATTAAAATATATCGATTTCATTACTCGTTTGTCTTCGAGTGTTGCTGCTAGGTCGAGAACACTATCAGCAGCAACGGCTGGCAACAAACTGTGCCTGCGCCGAGTTACGAGCTGCGCGCAGGCTACCGTTCGCACAGCGTCACGTCTGCAGCGAGCTACTGCTTCCTTGTCAATGGCTCCGTGCTTCCCAGTTCAAAGGCCCGATCCCTTAGCCGGACATTCGGCACGCTGTGATATTCCTAATAAAATTATCAAATTTACTTTCTTTTGGTCGTGAGTGTTGCTGGGTCGACGAACACTATCAGCAGGCAGACCGGCTGGCCAACAAAGAAGAGCCTGGCCGGTGAAGCCACCGTTGCACTGGCCAGCAGCACGTCTGCGGCCGAGCTATCTGCTGCCTTCTCAATGGCTTCCGTCTTCCCGTTCAAGGGCTCCGATCCCCCGTGGGACGTTCGCACGCAGTCTGTTCCGAATTAAAATTATCGAATTCAGTTTTCGTTTGATCGAGACGTGTGTGCTGGGTCGAAGAACACTATCAGCATGCAACTGGCTGTGCAACAAAACAGAGCCTGCAGCCGAGTACGAGCTCAATGCAGGCTACGTCGCACAGCCGTCACGATCGTCAGCCGAGCTATCTGCTTCCTTGGTCAATGGCTTCCGTCTTCCCACGTTCAACAGGCTCCGATCCCCGTGCGGACATTCGACGCTTGATTATTCCGAATAAAAAAATTATGAAATTCGTTCAGCAAAATAAACTGTTGTGGCTGGCTACCTTCCACGCGTACCTGCTGCAGTCCAGCGTCCGCTTCTTTCGTGTTGAACCCTCCTTCTCGCCATAAAGCTGTTAATCCGCATATAATTTATTACTAATTTCGGTCGCTTTATGAGTGATTTCTGGGTGCACTTTCCAAGCTGCAGCAGCAGCAGCAGCAGCTATTACCCGTCCGGCTTTAACTGCAGCTCGGTGTCTTTATCACTTGCTTCGCTTCACGTCCAAGCCTTCTGCCAGGTTTGTTAGTTACGATTAAAATTCAAACTTTACTTTCTAGATTTCGTTTCCAGTCTCGCAATGGGGTGGTGTCGGTCGTTGTCGTCCACCGCCTGCACCAAGGCCGTTCAACTGCAGGTGTGTCCAGCCGAGACGGATCTCTGCTGCGCCAGTCTTCGAACTCGGTCCCCACCGCCCCGTGGGGACCGGGGTTCGCAGCGGCACTAACATTCGGGCGAACTGCTGTGACTCCAATCTGACTTCCCCGATACAAGGGCACCGGCCGGCGCACCCCAGGACGCGTGCCGGTGCTGTTGATAGCTCTCCGACCCGACCTAACCGTAGCAAGAACAGTCGTCTCCCGCGAGGAAGTGTAATGTTCACGTGCACTCCTGCAGCCAAGGACGGCGTGCCGTGCTGGTTTTGATGGCGCTGCCGAACCGACTTACAAAATAGCCTTAAGTTTCCGTTCCTCCCGCGAGACGTGTAATGTTACGTGTGAAACTCCCGCAGCCGGGAGGGCGCGGCCGCTGTTTTGATGGCGCTCGCCGACCGACCTACCAGTAGCTAAGTCAGTGTCCTCCGCGAGAGAGGGTTACTGTTTCACGTGCACTCCCTGCAGTCAAAAGGGACGGCTGCCGACTGTGCCATGGGCCATCCTACCGAAAACTACCAGCTAGCCTAAGTCAGTGTCCTCCCGGAGGAATGTTAATGATTCACGGTGCACCCTGCAGCCAAGAGACGGCGTCCCCTTGCTGCATGGTTCATTGGGCCCCTCGACCTACCCAGTTGCCTAAGTCAGTGTCCTCCCGGAGGAAGGAAGTGTTAATGTTCACGTGCACTCCCTGCACCAAGGACGGCTGCCGCCGGTGCTGCATGTGTTGATGCCTCTCGACCGAACACAACCCTACCCCAGTACCAAGTCAGTGTCTCCCGCGGAGAAGTTGAAGTGTAAGTTGCACGGCACTCCTGCAGCCAAGGACGGCGTGCCGCCGGTGCTGCATGTGTCATGGCCCCTCCTACCGAGCCTACCCCAGTTGCCTATCAGTGTCCTCCCGCGAGGAGTGGAAGTGTTAAATGTTCACGTTTGATCCCTGCAGCCAAGGGACGGCGTCCGCCTCTGCATGTGTTATGGCCTCCTCCGACCGACCGACAGACCTACCAGTAGCTAAGTCGAGTGTCCTCCCTGGGGAATTGAAGTTAATGTTTCACGGGCTTCACTCCTGCAGCCAAGGGACGGGCGCCCCCTGCCGCCGGCTAATGTGTGATGCGGCCTCTCGACACCTACCCAGTCCTAAGTCAGTGTCCTCCCGCGAGGAAGTGAAGTTTTAATGTTCCACGTGCACTCCCTGCAGCCAGGGACGGGCCGCAGTGCTGCATGTGTTGATGCGGCCTCTCGAGGCGACGACGACCTACCTGTACCTAGGTCAGTCCGCCCGCGAGGAGGATTGAAGTTCTAATGTTCACGGTCACCCCCGCAGCCAAGGCTACGGCGTTCCGCGACTCATGTGTTGATGGCCCTCCGACGACGACCGACCGACCGACGACGACCCGACCTTACCCTGTAGCCTAGTCAGTGTCCTCCCGCAAGGAAGTGAAGTTTAATGTTCACGGTGCACTCCCTGCATTCAAGGGACGCGCTGCCGCCGTGCTGCCATTGTGTTGATGGCCTCTCCGACGACCGACCCGACGACCTACCTACCCCAGTAGCCTAAGTCAGTTTTCCTCCCGAGAAGTGAAGTGTTAATGCTCATGTGCACCTACCTGCACGCCAAGGGACGGCTGCCGCCCTCTGCTGCATGGTTGGGGGCCTCTCGACTGACCCTACCCAGTCCGACAGCAGTTTCCTCTCCCGAGGAAGTTGAAGTGTGAATGTTCGAACGGGAAATCCCTGCGACAAGGGACGCGTGCGCCTGGCTGCATTGTTATGGGCCTCTCACACACCTACCCATTGCCTAAGCAGTGTCCTCGCGAGAAGGAAGTGGTTAAGTCACGTCACCCCTGCAGCCAAGGACGGTCGTGCCGCCGGGCTGCATGAGTTGATGGGGCCTCCACCATCGACGAACCGACTATCCATCCCGACGAAGATCCGATTCCGATGCGTAAGGTGCTTGAGTGGTCCTAGCCTAGCTCGCGGAGGTAGCCCTGAAGCGGAGTGGTCCCCCCAGGATAGTTTCGATAGTGTAATGTCACGGTGCACTCCCTGCAGCTCAAGACGGCGGTGCCGCCGTCTGCATGTTTGATGGCTCATCCAACCGAGCGACCGACCATACCCATAGGCCTAGGTCAGTTGCTCCCGCGAGGAAGTGAAGTGTTAATGGTCACTGGCACTCCCTGCAGCCAGAGGCGTGCCGCCGGGACTGCATGTTGACTGGGCTCTCCGATCCGACCGACCGAGCCGACCCGACCGAGCCGAGCCGACCGAGCGACAAGGTCCACCCCCCGCGGGCCACCGCCCCCCCCGCCCCCAGATAGCCTAATCGAGTGTCCTCGCGAGGAATGATCTCTCTC
>JALAJA010000094.1:93529-110711 GCA_023376005.1 Doryteuthis pealeii | reverse complement strand
GTCGGGCTTAGTGTCTAGGTTAGGTTAGGGTTTTTTAGGGTAGGGATGAGTGTTAGGTTAGAGGTTAGGGTTTAGGGTTTAGGGTTAGGGTTAGGGGGTAGGGTTGGGTTAGGGTGGGGTTAGAGTTAGGGGTTAGGGTTAGGTGGGTTTAGGGTTAGGTTTAGGGTTAGGGTTAGGGTAGGGGGGTTAGGGTTACGGTTAAGGGTGGGTTATGGTTAGGGTCAAGGGTTAGGGTTAGGGGTTAGGGGTTAGGGTTAGGCTTAGGTGTTTAAGGTTAGGGTTAGGGTTAGGGTTATTAGGGATGCGGGTGGGGTTAGGGTTCGGGGGGTTAGGGGTTAGGGGTTAGTTAGGGTTAGGGTTAGGGTTAGTTAGGGTTAGGTTTAGGGTTAGTGTTTAGGGTTAGGGTTAGGGTTAGGGTTAGGGTTAGGGTTAGGGTTAGGGTTAGGGTTAGGGTTAGGGTTAGGGTTGACACTGACTTAGGCTACTGGGTAGGTCGGTTGGAGAGGCCTATCAACACATGCAGCACCGGCACACCGTCCCTTGGCTGCAGGGAGTGCAACGTGAACATTAACACTTCACTTCCTCGCGGGAGGACACTGACTTAGGCTACTGGGTAGGTCCTGTCGGTCTGTTGGAGAGGCCCATCAACACATGCAGCACCGGCGGCACGCCGTCCCTTGGCTGCAGGGAGTGCACCGTGAACATTAACACTTCACTTCCTCGCGGGAGGAAACTGACTTATTCAACTGGGTAGATCGGTCGGAGAGGCCTATCAACACATGTAGCACCGGCGGCACGCCGTCCCTTGGCTGCAGGGAGTGCACCGTGAACATTAACACTTCACTTCCTCGCGGGAGGACACTGACTTAGGCTACTGGGTTGGTCGGTCGGTCGGTCGGTCGTCGGTCGGTCGGTCGGTCGGAGAGGCCCATCAACACATGCAGCACCGGCGGCACGCCGTCCCTTGGCTGCAGGGAGTGCACAGTGAACATTAACACTTCACTTCCTCGCGGGAGGACACTGACCTAGGCTACTGGGTAGGTCGGTCGGTCGGTTGGAGAGGCCCATCAACACATGCAGCACCGGCGGCACGCCGTCCCTTGGCTGCAGGGAGTGCACCGTGAACATTAACACTTCACTTCCTCGCGGGAGGACACTGACTTAGGCTACTGGGTAGGTAGGTAGGTCGGTCGGTCGGTCGGTCGGTCGGTCGGTCGGTCGGTCGGTCGGAGAGGCCCATCAACACATGCAGCACCGGCGGCACGCCGTCCCTTGGCTGCAGGGAGTGCACCGTGAACATTAACACTTCACTTCCTCGCGGGAGGACACTGACTTAGGCAACTGGGTAGGTCGGTCGGAGAGGCCCATCAACACATGCAGCACAGGCGGCACGCCGTCCCTTGTCTGCAGGGATTTCACCGCGAACATTCACACTTCACTTCCTCGCGAGAGGAAACTGACTTAGGCTACTGGGTAGGTCAGTCGGAGAGGCCCACCAACACATGCAGCAGGGGCGGCACGCCGTCCCTTGGCTGCAGGTAGTGCACAATGAGCATTAACACTTCACTTCCTCGCGGGAGGAAACTGACTTAGGCTACTGGGTAGGTAGGTAGGTCGGTCGGTCGGTCGGTCGGAGAGGCCCATCAACACATGCAGCACCGGCGGCACGCCGTCCCTTGAATGCAGGGAGTGCACCGTGAACATTAACACTTCACTTCCTTGCGGGAGGACACTGACCTAGGCTACAGGGTAGGTCGGTCGGTCGGTCGGTCGGTCGGTCGGTCGGAGAGGCCCATCAACACATGCAGTACCGGCGGAACGCCGTCCCTTGGCTGCAGGGGGTGCACCGTGAACATTAGAACTTCACATCCTCGCGGGAGGACACTGACCTAGGCTACAGGGTAGGTCGGTCGGTCGCTCGGAGAGGCCCATCAACACATGCAGCACTGGCGGCACGCCGTCCCTTGGCTGCAGGGAGTGCAACGTGAACATTAACACTTCACTTCCTCGCGGGAGGACACTGACTTAGGCAACTGGGTAGGTCGGTCGGAGAGGCCCATCAACACATGTAGCACCGGCGGCACGCCGTCCCTTGGCTGCAGGGAGTGCACCGTGAACATTAACACTTCAATTCCTCGCGGAGGACACTGACTTAGGCTACTGGGTAGGTCCTGTCGGTCGGTCGGAGAGGCCCATCAACACATGCAGCACCGGCGGCACGCCGTCCCTTGGCTGCAGGGAGTGCACCGTGAACATTAACACTTCACTTCCTCGCGGGAGGACACTGACTTAGGCAACTGGGTAGGTCGGTAGGAGGGGCCCATGAACACATGCAGCACCGGCGGCACGCCGTCCCTTGGCTGCAGGGAGTGCACCGTGAACATTAACACTTCACTTCCTCGCGGGAGGACACTGACTTAGGCTACTGGGTAGGTCCTGTCGTTCGGTCGGAGAGGCCCATCAACACATGCAGCACCGGCGGCACGCCGTCCCTTGGCTGCAGGGAGTGCACCGTGAACATTAACACTTCACTTCCTCGCGGGAGGACACTGACTTAGGCAACTGGGTAGGTCGGTCGGAGGGGCCCATGAACACATGCAGCACCGGCGGCACGCCGTCCCTTGGCTGCAGGGAGTGCACCGTGAACATTAACACTTCCTCGCGGGAGGACACTGACTTAGGCTACTGGGTAGTTCGGTAGGAGTGGCCCATCGGCACATGCGGCACGCCGTCCCTTGACTGCAGGGAGTGCACCGTGAACAGTAACCCTTCTCGCGGGAGGACACTGACTTAGGCTACTGGGTAGGTCGGTCGGCGAGCGCCATCAAAACCAGCGGCACGCCGCCCCTCCCGGCTGCAGGGAGTTCACCGTGAACATTAACACGTCTTCGCGGGAGGAGACGGACTTAGGCTATTTTGTAAGTCGGTCGGACAGCGCCATCAAAACCAGCACCGGCACGCCGTCCCTTGGCTGCAGGGAGTGCACCGTGAACATTAACACTTCCTCGCGGGAGGACACTGTCTTAGGCTACTGGTTAGGTCGGTCGGAGAGCCTCATCAACACCAGCACCGGCACGCCGTCCCTGGGGTGCGCCGGCCGGTGCCCTTGTATCGGGGCAAGTCAGATTGGAGTCACAGCCAGTTCGCCGAATGTTAGGTCGCCAGCTGCGAACCCCGGTCCCCACCGGGGCGGTGGGGACCGGAGTTCGAAGACTGGCGGCAGCAGCAGATCCGTCTCGGCTGGACACACCCTGCAGTTGACGGCCTTGGCTGCAGGCAGGTGTGACGACAACGACGAAAACCACCCATCGAGACTGGAAAACGAAATCGAAAGTAAAGAATTTTATGCGGTACATAACAAACCCTGGCAGAAGGCCTTGGACGTGAAGCGAAGCAAGTGAATAAAGACACCGCAGCTGCAGTTAAGCCGCCGGTAATAGCCTGCTGCTGCTGCTGCTGCAGCTTGGAAGTGCACCCAGCAAACACTCAATCAAACGAACCCGAAATTAGATAAATTATATGCGGAATCTAACAGCTTTTATGGCAGAGAAGGAAGGGTTTCACACGAAAGGAAGCGGACGGCTGGACTGCAGCAGGCTACGTGAGAAGGTAGCCAGCCTACAACAGTTTATTTCTGAACGAAATTTCATAATTTTTATTCGGAATATCACAGCGTGCCGAATGTCCCGCACGGGGATCGGAGCCTTTGAACTGGGAAGACGGAAGCCATTGACAAGGAAGCAGATAGCTCGGCTGCAGACGTGACGCTGTGCGACGGTAGCCTGCACTGCAGCTCGTAACTCGGCTGCAGGCTCTGTTTGTTGCCAGCCAGTCTGCCCTGCTGATAGTGTTCTTCGACCCAGCAACACTCTCGATCAAACGAAACTGAATTCGATAATTTTAATTCGGAACAGCACTGCGTGCCGAACGTCCCGCACGGGGGATCGGAGCCTTTGAACGGGAAGACGGAAGCCATTGAGAAGGCAGCAGATAGCTCGGCCGCAGACGTGCTGCTGCCGTGCAACGGTGGCCTTCACCTCGGCCCAGGCTCTCTTTGTTGCCAGCCAGTCTGCCTGCTGATAGTGTTCGTCGACCCAGCAACACTCACGACCAAAAGAAAGTAAATTTGATAATTTTTATTCGGAATATCACAGCGTGCCGAATGTCCCGCACGGGGATCGGAGCCTTTGAACTGGGAAGACGGAAGCCATTGACAAGGAAGCAGATAGCTCGGCTGCAGACGTGACGCTGTGCGACGGTAGCCTGCACCGCAGCTCGTAACTCGGCCGCAGGCTCAGTTTGTTGCCAGCCAGTCTGCCCTGCTGATAGTGTTCTTCGACCCAGCAACACTCTCGACCAAACGAAAATGAATTCGATAATTTTAATTCGGAACAGCACTGCGTGCCGAACGTCCCGCACGGGGGATCGGAGCCTTTGACCGGGAAGACGGAAGCCATTGACAAGGAAGCAGATAGCTCGGCCGCAGACGTGCTGCTGCTGTGCAACGGTGGCCTGCACCTCGGCCCAGGCTCTATTTGTTGCCAGCCAGTCTGCCTGCTGATAGTGTTCGTCGACCCAGCAACACTCACGACCAAAAGAAAGTAAATTTGATAATTTTTATTCGGAATATCACAGCGTGCCGAATGTCACGAACGGGTGATCGGAGCCTTTGACTGGATACACGGAAGGAAGCAGATAGCTCGGCTGCAGGCTCTGTGTGACGGTCGCAAGCCTGCCTGCTGATAGTCCCCGGCGTCGACCCAACAACGCTCTCGATCAAACCGCTATACACGATCGCTCGAACGAGTCCGATCCAAGCACCGAATCGCGAGGGAAAGCGGTACGTTCGGTGCATGTGAGTGCTTCGCCGAGGAGAAACGAGTGAAGATAAGCGTTCGTCACACGTCTTTATCGGCACCCGTCGGTTTCGTCGGTTTCGAGCGAGCCAGCGAGCAAACGAAGTAACGACGGTCTGGGAACCTGTAATAGGCGGCGTCGGGACCTGCGGACGGAAAGCGACGACAAGAGTTCAGAAACTACTGCGACCCGAACGGTGGTGTTGGCAAACCACTGTCCGAATAGCGACGAGTTGGCGGACGGTTAGGGGCATCGCTGCAAGCAGACCGAGTGCGACCATCCAATGTTTTGCCATAAAGAAGAAATACCTCTTAAGCTGTTGATTGTGTCAGCTGAAAAAGCTCGCAAGGGTAGGGCCGTCATACTGGTCTCAGATCGAATAGCGGATCAGAAACAGCACCTCTCTAAGCGAAACATCATTACGACATCGCTCTCCCACTTATGTCTGAACCCCGATTTCTTGCAACAAGTAACCAAGTAAGCCGACGAGTGTATCGGATTTCAACGGTCGCCAGGGGTAGGGCCTCGATACCGGTCTCGGTTCGTATAGCCTGCGAGGGCCAGGCGTCTACTCGAAGTGCGTGTCCCAACGAAATCGAACGGTCGCCAGGGGTAGGGCCTAGATACGGGTCTCTGGCCGAATAGAGTGCCAGGAACAAGGGGATACTCGGAGCGTGTTCCCCAACCAAAAGTCAACGGCCGCGAGGGATAGGGCCTCGATACGGGTCTCAGCGTGCCGGGGGCCAGGTATCTACTCGAAGTGCCTTCCCCAACCGATTATGTCCGAACACCGAATTCCTGCAACAACTCCTGACTTTTTTTCAGATCGTGCCCGAGCGAGCCGGCCAGTGTGTCGGACTTGACCGGTCACCCGAGGGGAGGGCCACGATGCTGGTCTCGTGTCCGTTAGCGTGCGAGGGCCAAGTGGGTACACTATTTTCGTCTTCGACTACGTAGAGCTCGCATCGGGACCAAGTAAGACGTCGAGCGTGTAAAATTTCAACGGTCGCCAGGGGGTAGGGCCTCGATACTGGTCTCTGGTCGAATAGAGTGCGAGGACCGGGTGTCTAACCGAAGCGTGTTCCCAAACCCAATTCGACGGTCGCGAGGGATAGGGCCTCGATACGGGTATCAGCGTGCCGGTGCCAGGTATATACACGAAGTGCGTTCCCCAACCGATTATGTCTGAACACCGAATACCTGCAACAACTCCTGAATTTTTTTCAGCTCGTGCCCGAGCGAGCCGGCCAGTGTGTCGGACTTGACCGGTCACCCTAGGGGAGGGCCTCGATGCTGGTCTCGTGTCCGATAGCCTGCGAGGGACAAGTGGGTACACGATTTTCGTATTCGACTACGGCGAGCTCGCGTCGGGACCAAGTAAGACGTCGAGCGTGCAAGATTTCAACGGTCGCCAGGGGGGTAGTGCCTCGATACTGGTCTCGGTCCGAATAGCCTGCGAGGGCCAGGCGTCTACTCGAAGTGCGTTTTCCAACTGAATTGAACGGTCGCCAGGGGTAGGGCCTCGATACGGGTCTATGGTCGAATAGCGTGCGAGGACCGGGAGTCTACTAGAAGCGTGTTCCCCAACCAAATTTGACGGCCGCGATGGATAGGGCATCGTTACGGGTATCAGCGTGCCGGGGGCCAGGTATCTACTCGAAGTGCGTTCCCCAACCGATTATGTCCGAACACCGAATTCCTGCAACAACTCCTGACTGTTTTTCAGATCGTGACCGAGCGAGCCGGCCAGTGTGTCGGACCAGACCGGTCACCCGAGGAGAGGACCTCGATGCTGGTCTCGTGTCCGATAGCGTGCGAGGGCCAAGTGGGTACACGATTTTCGTCTTCGACTACGGCGAGCTCGCATCGGGACCAAGTAAGACGTCGAGCGTGTAAGATTTCAACGTTAGCCAGGGGGGTAGGGCCTCGGCACTGGTCTCTGGTCGAATAGAGTGCGAGGACAGGGTGTCTACTCGAAGCGTGTTCCCCAACCAAATTCGACGGCCGCGAGGGATAGGGCCTCGATACGGGTATCAGCGTGCCGGTGCCAGGTATCTACACGAAGTGCGTTCCCCAACCGCTTATGTCTGAACACCGAATACCTGCAACAACTCCTGACTTTTTTTCAGATCGTGCCCGAGCGAGCCGGCCAGTGTGTCGGACCTGACCGGTCACCCGAGGGGAGGGCATCGATGCTGGTCTCGTGTCCGATAGCGTTCGCGGGCCAAGTGGGTACACGATTTTCGTCTTCGACTACGGCGAGCTCGCGTCGGGACCAAGTAAGACGTCGAGCGTGTAAAATATCAACGGTCGCCAGGGGGTAGGGCCTCGATACGCGTCTATGGTCGAACAGCGTGCGAGGACCAGGTGTCTACTCGGAGCGTGTTCCCCAACCAAAAGTCAACGGCCGCGAGGGATAGGGCCTCGATACGGCTCTCAACGTGCCGGGGCCAGGTATATACACGAAGTGCGTTCCCCAACCGATTATGTCCGAACACCGAATACCTGCAACAACTCCTGACTTTTTCTCAGATCGTGCCCGAGCGAGCCGGCCAGTGTGTCGGACTTGACCGGTCACCCGAGGGGAGGGCCTCGATGCCGGTCTCGTGTCCGATAGCGTGCGAGGGCCAAGTGGGTACTCGATTTTCGTCTTCGGCTACGTCGAGCTCGAGTCGGGACCAAGTAAGACGTCGAGCGCGTAAGATATCAACGGTCGCCAGAGGGTAGGGCCTCGATACTGGTCTCGGTCCGAATAGCCTGCGAGGGCCAGGCGTCAACTCGAAGCGCGTTTCCCAACGGAATTCAACGGTCGCCAGGGGTAGGGCCTAGATATGGGTCTATGGTCGAATAGAGTGCGAGGACAGGGTGTCTACTCGAAGCGTGTTCCCCAACCAAATTAGACGGACGCGCGGGATAGGGCCTCGATACGGGTCTCAGCGTGCCGGGGGCCCAGGTATATACTCTAAGTGCGTTCCCCAACCGATTATGTCCGAACACCGAATACCTGCAACAACTCCTGACTTTTTTTCAGATCGTGCCCGAGCGAGCCGGCCAGTGTGTCGGACTTGACCGGTCACCCGAGGGAAGGGCCTCGATGCCGGTCTCTTGTCCGATAGCGTGCGAGGGCCAAGTGGGTGCACGATTTTTGTCTTCGACTACGGCGAGCTCGCGTCGGGACCAAGTAAGACGTCGAGCGCGTAACATTTCAACGGTCGCCAGGGGGTAGGGCCTCGATACTGGTCTCGGACCGAATAGCCTGCGAGGGCCAGGCGTCTACTCGAAGTGCGTTTTCCAACGGAATTCAACGGTCGCCAAGGGTAGGGCCTAGATAAGGGTCTATGGTCGAATAGAGTGCGAGGACAGGGTGTCTACTCGAAGCGTGTTCCCCAACCAAATTCGACGGCCGCGCGGGATAGGGCCTCGATACGGGTCTCAGCGTGCCGGGGGCCAGGTATATACACGAAGTTCGTTCCCCAACCGATTATGTCAGAACACCGAATACCTGCAACAACTCCTGACCTTTTTTCAGATCGTGCCCGAGCGAGCCGGCCAGTGTGTCGGACTTGACCGGTCACCCGAGGGGAGGGCATCGATGCTGGTCTCGTGTCCGACAGCGTGCGAGGGCCAAGTGGGTGCACGATTTTCGTCTTCGACTACGGCGAGCTCGCGTCGGGACCAAGTAAGACGTCGAGCGTGTAAGATATCAACGGTCGCCAGGGGGTAGGGCCTCGATACTGGTCTCGGTTCGAATAGCCTGCGAGGGCCAGGTGTCTACTCGAAGTGTGTTTGCCAAACGAAATTGATCGGTCGAGAGGGGTAGGGCCTCGATACGGGTCTCTGGTCGAATAGCGTGCGAGGACCAGGTGTCTACTCGAAGTGTGTTCCCCAACCAATATTGTCTAAACACCGATTTGGTGCAACAACTCCTGAAATGTGCTCGCCCTGCGACCTACTAAGCCGTCGAGTGTGTCGGATTTCAACGGAGGCTGAGGGTAGGGCTTTGAAAACGGTATCGGGTCGAACGGCGTGCGAGGGCCAGGTGTCTAACCGAATTCCATATTCAACTTCAAAGTGTGTACCTCAACCAATATTGTCTAAACACCGATTTGGTGCAACAACTCCTGAAATGTGCTCGACCTGTGACCAACTAAGCCGTTGAGTGTGTCGGATTTCATCGGAGGCGAGGGTAGGGTCCCTGATACCGGTCTCGGGTCGAGGGCCGGGTGCGTCTTCCCCACCTCCTTCTCGTCCTACCAATGTCGAATTACCGTGTCCGTAAGCCGTTGACTGTCGGCTAACAGAGACCGCGAGAGGGTGGGGCCTTGATAATGGCCGCTGACTGCACTCCTTTTTCTCTAGCAAGCGTTAACCCCACACCCCTGGTTTGTCGTAGGTATTAACGATAATAACAATATCACAAGCCCCAACAGTAAAACCCCCCCCCACCTTCAATCCGTATTTTTTTAATTCGATTTAATTCCTCTTCTTCTTCTGATCTTATATGCAAACAAGAACAGTTTAAGAATACTTTTAAGAGTATGTAAAAATATATAAATAATAAAATAATAATAATAATATTATTGACAACAATAATAATAGTATCAATAATAATAATAATAGTAGTAATAATAATAATAATAATTATAATAATATCGTTGATAATAATAATAATAATATTGATAATAATAATAATAATATAGATAATAATAATAAATTGATAACAATAATAATAATATTCATAATAATAATGATAATATTGATAATAATAATAATAATAATAATAATAATTAAAACAATAATAATAGTAACAATACTAATAATAGTAGTAATAATAATAATAATAATAATAATAATAATAATAATAATAATAATAATAATATCGATGATAATAATAATAGCAATATTGATAATAATAATAATAATAATATTGGTAATAATAATAATAATAAATTGTTAATAATAATAATAATATTAATAATAATAATAATAATAATAATAATAATAATATAATAATAATAATAATAATAATACTAGATAAAATAATTAAATTTCCAAGTTAAAATGCGACTGAATATTTACTAAAATTCAAACTTCGTAAAAGTGAGAAATAAAGAATAAAGAAATAAATAAATCAAAGAAAGAAAGAGAGAGAGAAAGTAAGAAAGAAAGAAAGAAAGAAAGAAAGAAAGAAAGAAAGATGAAAGCGGTGTGCCAAGCCTCTTAGTACTTTACCCTCCCCTCCGTCTCCGAGGTTACTATGACGACAAGGCGACGTTCACTTGGCTTTGTCGGTCACCGTAAATGAAATGGATTACACTTGTCGAATAAAACTTTGCCTATTTTCAATGTACTTAGAATTAAACCAAAGAACACGACTCTAAGTACATTCTTTGTTCTTGTTCTTTTAACAAGTTTTTAAATAAGGAGAAGAATAATTTATTATTTTTATTATTATTATGGTTGTCGAAGCGAACAATGCATATCTTTGGTATTCTGAACGTCGAAAAAATTAAGCGATTCTAAATTTAAGTTGAACATTTTTATTTGACAAGTTTTAAATATTATTATTATTATTATTATTAATAATAATAATAACATTAAATGGTGCGTGGTGGTGAAAGCCAAGCTGCTGCTGCTGCTGCTGCTGCTAACACAGAACAGTGAGAGAGAATTAAAAGAAAAGCGGGGTTCGGGTGGGGATTGATTTATTCACTCTTTTTTCCATCGTTCTTTTACCTTTTTTCCTGATGTGAGTGTATTGTCATGCACTGGCAGAGGTCGCTTCCTTTGGCTGCAGGGAGGACAGGGTTGATGCAGTGTTAGTGAAGCATTATTTTACATTCAAATAAGCATAATCAATAAACAAAACCAAAGAAGTACAGACACCATAATTACAGTAAAAAATCATTTATTAACAGCAAATTACAGTGAAATCTGTGTTCTTCATCGTGGTTGTGGTCGGCAGGATGGTGATGCTCCAGGACTGCTGCTGCTGCTGCCATCATTGCTTCTTTACGGAGGATAGTGTCCACTTGGAACGCCGGTCAGAGAGGGCCATCAGCACTGACACTCGGACTGCTGCTGCCGCCCTCCTTGGTTCTTCCGGAGGGTAATCTCCGCTGGAGTCCTAAAAGAAAAGAAAACTAAGTTAAAGACATGACATGAGTACGGCTATCAAGGTAACCGACACTGCAATTGGAAAGCTGGTCAGAGACGGACATCAGCACGGACACTCGGAACACTCACTTAGGTGTTGAGGGAGAGGACCCTCAACACCAACACTCCACTCGGGACACTGACTTAGGTTAATGGGCCTGTCGGAGAGGCCCATCAACAGCACCTGCACTCCACTCGGAAGACTCGCTTATGTCAGAGGGTTGGTGGGAGGAGAGGACCCTGCACACCAACACTCCACTCGGGACACCGACTTAGGTTAACGGGCCTGTCGGAGAGGCCCATCAACAGCACCTGCACTACACTCGGAAAACTCACTGGTCGGCGGGGGGAGTGGACCCTCAACACCCGGCAGCGGCACTCCAATCGGGAACCTCGCTGAGTGTAGCAGAGAACTGGTCGGAGTGGCCATTCAGTACCGACAGCGCTCGAAGAAACGTCTGTTACGTCTTGAGGGCCGGACAGAGAGGACCATCAACGCCAACACTCCACTCACTATTGACACCTCTTATGTACGGAGTACCGGCCGGGGAAGAGGACCATCGACACCCACACTCCACTCGGGACACTGACTTAGGCTAATGGGCCGATCGGAGAGGCCCATCAGCAGCACCTGCACCACACTCTGAAATCTCGCTTAGGTTAGAGGGCTGGTCGGAGGAGAGGACCCTCAACAACCCGGCGTCGGCACTCCACTCGGGACACTCGCTGAGTGTAGCAGAGAACTGGTCGAAGTGGCCATTCAGTACCGACAACGCTCGAAGAAACGTCTGTTACGTCTTGAGGGCCGGACAGAGAGGACCATCAACGCCAACACTCCACTCACTATTGACACCTCTTATGTACGGAGTACCGGTCGGGGGAGAGGGCCATCAACACCAACACTCCACTCGGGACACTGACTTAGGCTGACGGGCCGATCGGAGAGGCCCGTCAGCAGTAACACGGACACTTATCGAGCGGAACACCTTCAAGAGTCAAATGACCAGGACGCAAAGGCCGGCGGCCGCGGCGGACCCCATCGGCTGCGTCCCGGCATTTTCTTGCGAACACGTACCATCAAAAGGGTGGCTAGTCCTTTTTTTTTTTTGGTATCGACTAACATACGGACCGGTATACCTTCAAGGGACAAATGACCAGGACGCATAAGTCGGCTGCTGCGTCCCGGCGTCACTGTCTTGCGAACACGTACCATCGTCAAAAGGGTGGCTAGTCCTTCTGCTTTTCGACTGACATACGGACCGTGATACCTTCAAGAGACAAACGACCAGGACGCATAAGAAGGCTGCTGCGTCCCGGCGTCACTGTCTTGCGAGCAAGTACCATCATCAAAAGGGTGGCGAGTCCTTTTGCTTATCGACTGACATACTGACCGGGATACCTTCAAGAGACATACGACCAGGACGCATAAGAAGGCTGCTGCGTCCCGGCGTCACTGTCTTTCGAGCAAGTACCATCATCAAAAGGGTGGCGAGTCCTTTTGCTTATCGACTGACATACGGACCGGGATACCCTCAAGAGACAAACGACCAGGACGCATAGGTAAGCTGCTGCTGAGTCCCGGCGGCACTGTATTGCGAGCAAGTACCATCATCGAAAGGGTGGCGAGTCCATTTGCTTATCGACGGACATACGGACCGGGATACCGTCAAGGGACAAACGACCAGGACGCATAGGTAGGCTGCTGCGTCCCGGCGTCACTGTCTTGCGAGCACGTACCATCATCAAAAGGGTGGCTAGTCCTTTTATTTATCGACAGAAAGACCGAGCGAGCTAGACGCGAGATGAAACGAGACAAACGACCAGGAAGCATCATCGTCGTCGTCGTCATCATCATCAGCGATCAACATTTAACATTTAACGATAACAATAATTTAACACTTAACGATAACAATAATTTAACATTTAACGATACCAATAATTTAAGATTTAACACTTAACGATAACAATAATCTAACATTTAACGATAAAAATAATTTAACATTTAACGACAACAATAATTTAAAACTTAACGATAACAATAATTTAAGATTTTACATATAACGATAACAAATGAAAATGTGCAATTCTAATCGCACATTAAAATAAACAATGAAATGGCCAGAAGGTTGGCTAAAAATAACAAGAAAAAAAAAACTTATCTTTCAAAATCCATGGTCTCCAGGAGTGTCGCTGAGTTTTCTCTCGTAGTCGCCGCTGTGTGTGTGTGTTTGTGTGTTGTAATGCATAAACCTGTTATTTGTATCTACTAATCAAGAGAAACACACAGTTCTAATTCGACGTCTTTCATCCGCAAGTGTTTCTCGGTAAATGAATAAATCAATAGACTGGCGCTCTCTCTCCCTCCCTCCCTCCCTCTCTATCTATATATCTCTCTCTCTCTCTCTTGCTCGCTCGCTAGCACCCTCTCTTAAAAAGTTTTGCTGTTGCTCGCTTCCCCATACTCTCTCTCTATTAGACTTGTGTCCATACCCACACACACCCCTCTTTATCTGCACGCTTTTAAAAAATCCAGTATTTTCAAGGATAAAACCGACTTAATTTAATAATAAATAAATAAATAGATAAAAGAAAGAAAGAAAGAAAGAAAGAAATAATCAAAGCCTTGTCTAACACCCACCTCTCGCTCTCGTTCTCTTTTCTCTCTCTCTCTCTCTCTCTCTCTCTCTCTCTCTCTCTCTCTCTCTCTCTTTCTCTTTCTCTCATCACCATAGAAACCGCCTGCGGTAGTCAATCCAAAGAAAGTCAGAATATGAAATGGATTACAGTCGTCATCTGAAACAATGCCCTTTTTTGAAAGCTTAAAAGTACGTTAACTTGAAGGAATTTAAGAACGAATTCAAGAAGACCTTATTGCGACTTTTAAATAATAATACTAATATTTTTTTCTAGTTTGAATAATAATATTTTACAAGTACATGTCGAATAAATGTCTAAAAGTAAGAAAGAAAAAAGATATAAGAGTAAGTAAATAAATCAGTGAAATAAAGAAAGAAACAAAGAATGATATACAGTATGAAAGAAAGAAAGAAAGAAAGAAAGAAAGAAAGAAATACAGCCTGAGAGATAGAAAAGAAATAAAGAAGGAAAGAAAGAAAAAAAGAAAGAAAGAAAGAAGAAAGGCCAATGTGATTTTTATAGCTAGCAAATATCCAATTTAGCCAAATTGTTTGTTTTGTAAAGTATCAAATAAAGGGACTCTTTGCCTGTTACAATTGATTTTTTTGACCCTTAAAAAAGTGTCAAGTCAAGGATTGATAGTTGGGAATCTTTAATGTTACGTTTAAGAAAGATAGAAAGAAAGAAAGAAAGAAACAAGGAAAGATGGTTAGGAATTTTTAACGTTCCGTTTAAAAGATAGAAAGAAATAAAGAAAAAAAAAATTAAAAAGAAAGGAAGAATGAAGGAATGAATGAAGGAAAGAAAGAAAGAAAGAAAGAAAGAAAGAGAGAAAATGTTGAAAAGAAAGAAAAAAGAATGAAGAAAAATAAGACGAAAGGAAATAGGGAAAGAAAGAAAGAAAGATAGATGGACTGAAAGAAGGAAAGAAAAAAAGAATGAAAAAAAAAAAAAGAAAGAAAGAAAGAAAAAAATAAAAGAAAATAAAGATAGACAGAAAGAAGGACAGATAGAAAGAAAGAAAGAAAGAAAGAAAGAAAGAAAGAAAGAAAGAAAGAAAGAAAAAAAGAGAAAAGAAAGCGGGAAAAGATAGAAAAAACATAGAAAGGAAAAATGAAAAGGAAAAATAAGAACGGAAAACAGAAAGAAAGAAAGAAAAAAGGAAGGAAAGAAAGACAGACAGACAGACAGACAGACAGACAGAAATAAAGAAAAGAAGAAAGAATTAAGAAAGAAAGAAAGAGAGAAAGAAAGACTGAAAGAAAGAAAGATAAAAAGAAAGAAAAAAGGAAAAAAGTAAGAAAGTAAGAAAGTATGGAGGGAAGAAAGGGAGAAGGAAAGAAAGAAAGAAATAAATTGAGGAAAGAATGTAGAAAGCAAGAAATTGTGTAGGAAAGAAAGGGTGAAGGAAAGGAAGAAATAAGGAATTAATGAAACAAAGAAAGAAAAAGAAAAATAGAAAGAAGTCTGTTCATATCTATCCATCTATCTAACGATCTATCTATCTATATGTACGTGTGTGTGTGTTTGTAGATAGATTGATAGATAGATAGAAAAATAGATAGATAAACACAACGTTATAGATAGATAGATAGATAGATAGATAGATAGATAGATAGATATGAACAAATGGAAATAGACAGATATGAACAAATGGAAATAGATAGATATGAACAAATGCAAATAGATAGATAGATAGATAGATAGATAGATAGATAGATAGATCTACTGAAAGAAAAACAAATATCACTTCGATGAATTACAAGTAAAAGTACTTTGAACAACAACAAAAAACGGACTGTTGTACCATTAAAAAAAATTTTTTAAAGATTATCTAAATACTCAGATTTTCTTGTATTCATATTTGTTTAAAGTCTTGTTTTTTTAGTTTAAACAACAACAACGAAATAAAAAAAACGGACAGTTTTACCATAAAAAAAAGTTTCTTTTAAATTAAAAATGACCTGACATTTTTTTTTAATATAAAAGAATATATAAATACTCAGATTTTCTTTTATTCATGTTTGTTTAATGTCCTTTATTTTAGTTTAAATAAACAAGAATATCTAATATTTTTTAATTTTTTAAACATTTTTTCCTTTTCAATGTCATCGAAGTGACATTAGTTTTTCTTTCAGTAGATCTATCTATCTATCTATCTATCTATTTATTTCAATTTGTTCATATCTATCTATATCGTTGTGGTTATCTATCTATCTATCTATCTATCTATCTATCTATCTATCTATCTATCCATCTATATCGTTGTGTTTATCTATCTATCTATCTATCTATCTATCTATATCGTTGTGTTTATCTATCTATCTATCTATCTATCTGTATCGTTGTCTTTATCTATCTATCTATCTATCTATCTATCTATCTATCTATCCATATATAGATATATCGTTGCATTTATCTATCTATCTATCTAACTATCTATCTATATATATCGTTGCGTGTTTATCTATCTATCTATATCGTTGTTTGTTTACCTATCTATCTATCTATCTATATCGTTGCGTTTTTACCTATCTATCTATCGATCTATCTATCTGTATCGTTTTGTTTATCTATTTACTGTCTATAATAATAATTACGACCAAAACAGAAAAATTAGAATTGCGACAAAAAACGGTTTAATGTTTCTTTTCTTTCGAATGGAAAAATTTAATAAACAAGAATTAAGACAAAAAAAGCCCCCTCCCTCAAATAGGCGCCGATACGATAGTTTGGGGTTGTTATTTGAGTTGGTTGTTGTCTTTCAAGTAACACCGCTAGTTGGTGTTGGTATTTGAAACGTCACCGAACAGCAAATTTGGAGGCAGGTGACCGGGACGAACTTCCTCGTAGACTACCAAGAACACTTTAAGAATACTTTTTAGAATATTTAAAAATATATATAAATAATAATAATAATAATAATAATAATAATAGACTTAGAAAATTAATTATCATTATTATTATTATTATTGTTATTATTATTATAATAATGATCAATTTTATAAGTTTAAATACGATTGAATATTTACTTTAATCCAAACTTCGTAAAATGGACAAATAAAGAATAAATAAATAAATAAATAAATAAATAGATCAAAGAGAGAAAAGGAAGGAAGAAAGAAAGAAAAAAAGAAGCAACAGGTGTGCCAAGCCTCTTAGTACTTTACCCACCCCTTCGTCTCCGAGGTTACTATCACGACAAGGCGACGTTCACTTGGCTTAGTCGGTCATCCTATATGAAATGGATTACACTTGTAGACTGAAACTTTGCCTATTTTCAATGTACTTAGAATCAAAGCCAAGATTCTGACTCTAAGTACATTCGTTGTTCTTGTTCATTTAACAAGCTTCTAATAGTGAGAAGAAACAGGTGGCCCGTTTCCATGGTGATGAGAGAGAGAGAGAGAGAGAGAGAGAGAGAGAGAGAGAGAGAGAGAGAGAGAGAGGAGTCTTTCTTTATTTCTCTCCTTCTTATTTTCTTTCATATATTTATTTATTTATTTAATATTAAATCATGTCTGATTTAATC
>JALAJA010000094.1:78529-83529 GCA_023376005.1 Doryteuthis pealeii | reverse complement strand
GGCTACTGGGTAGGTCGGTCGGCGAGCGCCATCAAAACCAGCGGCACGCCGCCCTCCCGGCTGCAGGGAGTTCACCGTGAACATTAACACGTCTTCGCGGGAGGAGACGGACTTAGGCTATTTTGTAAGTCGGTCGGACAGCGCCATCAAAACCAGCACCGGCACGCCGTCCCTTGGCTGCAGGGAGTGCACCGTGAACATTAACACTTCCTCGCGGGAGGACACTGTCTTAGGCTACTGGTTAGGTCGGTCGGAGAGCCTCATCAACACCAGCACCGGCACGCCGTCCCTGGGGTGCGCCGGCCGGTGCCCTTGTATCGGGGCAAGTCAGATTGGAGTCACAGCCAGTTCGCCGAATGTTAGGTCGCCAGCTGCGAACCCCGGTCCCCACCGGGGCGGTGGGGACCGGAGTTCGAAGACTGGCGGCAGCAGCAGATCCGTCTCGGCTGGACACACCCTGCAGTTGACGGCCTTGGCTGCAGGCAGGTGTGACGACAACGACGAAAACCACCCATCGAGACTGGAAAACGAAATCGAAAGTAAAGAATTTTATGCGGTACATAACAAACCCTGGCAGAAGGCCTTGGACGTGAAGCGAAGCAAGTGAATAAAGACACCGCAGCTGCAGTTAAGCCGCCGGTAATAGCCTGCTGCTGCTGCTGCTGCAGCTTGGAAGTGCACCCAGCAAACACTCAATCAAACGAACCCGAAATTAGATAAATTATATGCGGAATCTAACAGCTTTTATGGCAGAGAAGGAAGGGTTTCACACGAAAGGAAGCGGACGGCTGGACTGCAGCAGGCTACGTGAGAAGGTAGCCAGCCTACAACAGTTTATTTCTGAACGAAATTTCATAATTTTTATTCGGAATATCACAGCGTGCCGAATGTCCCGCACGGGGATCGGAGCCTTTGAACTGGGAAGACGGAAGCCATTGACAAGGAAGCAGATAGCTCGGCTGCAGACGTGACGCTGTGCGACGGTAGCCTGCACTGCAGCTCGTAACTCGGCTGCAGGCTCTGTTTGTTGCCAGCCAGTCTGCCCTGCTGATAGTGTTCTTCGACCCAGCAACACTCTCGATCAAACGAAACTGAATTCGATAATTTTAATTCGGAACAGCACTGCGTGCCGAACGTCCCGCACGGGGGGATCGGAGCCTTTGAACGGGAAGACGGAAGCCATTGAGAAGGCAGCAGATAGCTCGGCCGCAGACGTGCTGCTGCCGTGCAACGGTGGCCTTCACCTCGGCCCAGGCTCTCTTTGTTGCCAGCCAGTCTGCCTGCTGATAGTGTTCGTCGACCCAGCAACACTCACGACCAAAAGAAAGTAAATTTGATAATTTTTATTCGGAATATCACAGCGTGCCGAATGTCCCGCACGGGGATCGGAGCCTTTGAACTGGGAAGACGGAAGCCATTGACAAGGAAGCAGATAGCTCGGCTGCAGACGTGACGCTGTGCGACGGTAGCCTGCACCGCAGCTCGTAACTCGGCCGCAGGCTCAGTTTGTTGCCAGCCAGTCTGCCCTGCTGATAGTGTTCTTCGACCCAGCAACACTCTCGACCAAACGAAAATGAATTCGATAATTTTAATTCGGAACAGCACTGCGTGCCGAACGTCCCGCACGGGGGATCGGAGCCTTTGACCGGGAAGACGGAAGCCATTGACAAGGAAGCAGATAGCTCGGCCGCAGACGTGCTGCTGCTGTGCAACGGTGGCCTGCACCTCGGCCCAGGCTCTATTTGTTGCCAGCCAGTCTGCCTGCTGATAGTGTTCGTCGACCCAGCAACACTCACGACCAAAAGAAAGTAAATTTGATAATTTTTATTCGGAATATCACAGCGTGCCGAATGTCACGAACGGGTGATCGGAGCCTTTGACTGGATACACGGAAGGAAGCAGATAGCTCGGCTGCAGGCTCTGTGTGACGGTCGCAAGCCTGCCTGCTGATAGTCCCCGGCGTCGACCCAACAACGCTCTCGATCAAACCGCTATACACGATCGCTCGAACGAGTCCGATCCAAGCACCGAATCGCGAGGGAAAGCGGTACGTTCGGTGCATGTGAGTGCTTCGCCGAGGAGAAACGAGTGAAGATAAGCGTTCGTCACACGTCTTTATCGGCACCCGTCGGTTTCGTCGGTTTCGAGCGAGCCAGCGAGCAAACGAAGTAACGACGGTCTGGGAACCTGTAATAGGCGGCGTCGGGACCTGCGGACGGAAAGCGACGACAAGAGTTCAGAAACTACTGCGACCCGAACGGTGGTGTTGGCAAACCACTGTCCGAATAGCGACGAGTTGGCGGACGGTTAGGGGCATCGCTGCAAGCAGACCGAGTGCGACCATCCAATGTTTTGCCATAAAGAAGAAATACCTCTTAAGCTGTTGATTGTGTCAGCTGAAAAAGCTCGCAAGGGTAGGGCCGTCATACTGGTCTCAGATCGAATAGCGGATCAGAAACAGCACCTCTCTAAGCGAAACATCATTACGACATCGCTCTCCCACTTATGTCTGAACCCCGATTTCTTGCAACAAGTAACCAAGTAAGCCGACGAGTGTATCGGATTTCAACGGTCGCCAGGGGTAGGGCCTCGATACCGGTCTCGGTTCGTATAGCCTGCGAGGGCCAGGCGTCTACTCGAAGTGCGTGTCCCAACGAAATCGAACGGTCGCCAGGGGTAGGGCCTAGATACGGGTCTCTGGCCGAATAGAGTGCCAGGAACAAGGGGATACTCGGAGCGTGTTCCCCAACCAAAAGTCAACGGCCGCGAGGGATAGGGCCTCGATACGGGTCTCAGCGTGCCGGGGGCCAGGTATCTACTCGAAGTGCCTTCCCCAACCGATTATGTCCGAACACCGAATTCCTGCAACAACTCCTGACTTTTTTTCAGATCGTGCCCGAGCCGGCCAGTGTGTCGGACTTGACCGGTCACCCGAGGGGAGGGCCACGATGCTGGTCTCGTGTCCGTTAGCGTGCGAGGGCCAAGTGGGTTTCGTCTTCGACTACGTAGAGCTCGTAAGACGTCGAGCGTGTAAAATTTCAACGGTCGCCAGGGGGTAGGGCCTCGATACTGGTCTCTGGTCGAATAGAGTGCGAGGACCGGGTGTCTAACCGAAGCGTGTTCCCCCCCCAATTCGACGGTCGCGAGGGATAGGGCCTCGATACGGGTATCAGCGTGCCGGTGCCAGGTATATACACGAAGTGCGTTCCCCAACCGATTATGTCTGAACACCGAATACCTGCAACAACTCCTGAATTTTTTTCAGCTCGTGCCCGAGCGAGCCGGCCAGTGTGTCGGACTTGACCGGTCACCCTAGGGGAGGGCCTCGATGCTGGTCTCGTGTCCGATAGCCTGCGAGGGACAAGTGGGTACACGATTTTCGTATTCGACTACGGCGAGCTCGCGTCGGGACCAAGTAAGACGTCGAGCGTGCAAGATTTCAACGGTCGCCAGGGGGGTAGTGCCTCGATACTGGTCTCGGTCCGAATAGCCTGCGAGGGCCAGGCGTCTACTCGAAGTGCGTTTTCCAACTGAATTGAACGGTCGCCAGGGGTAGGGCCTCGATACGGGTCTATGGTCGAATAGCGTGCGAGGACCGGGAGTCTACTAGAAGCGTGTTCCCAACCAAATTTGACGGCCGCGATGGATAGGGCATCGTTACGGGTATCAGCGTGCCGGGGGCCAGGTATCTACTCGAAGTGCGTTCCCCAACCGATTATGTCCGAACACCGAATTCCTGCAACAACTCCTGACTGTTTTTTCAGATCGTGACCGAGCGAGCCGGCCAGTGTGTCGGACCAGACGGTCACCCGAGGAGAGGACCTCGATGCTGGTCTCGTGTCCGATAGCGTGCGAGGGCCAAGTGGGTACACGATTTTCGTCTTCGACTACGGCGAGCTCGCATCGGGACCAAGTAAGACGTCGAGCGTGGATTTCAACGTTAGCCAGGGGGGTAGGGCCTCGGCACTGGTCTCTGGTCGAATAGAGTGCGAGGACAGGGTGTCTACTCGAAGCGTGTTCCCCAACCAAATTCGACGGCCGCGAGGGATAGGGCCTCGATACGGGTATCAGCGTGCCGGTGCCAGGTATCTACACGAAGTGCGTTCCCCAACCGCTTATGTCTGAACACCGAATACCTGCAACAACTCCTGACTTTTTTTCAGATCGTGCCCGAGCGAGCCGGCCAGTGTGTCGGACCTGACCGGTCACCCGAGGGGAGGGCATCGATGCTGGTCTCGTGTCCGATAGCGTGCGAGGGCCAAGTGGGTACTCGATTTTCGTCTTCGGCTACGTCGAGCTCGGCGTCGGGGACGTCGAGCGCGTAAGTGTAGGGTCGACTGGTCTCGGTCCGAATAGCCTGCGAGGGCCAGGCGTCAACTCGAAGCGCGTTTCCCAACGGAATTCAACGGTCGCCAGGGGTAGGGCCTAGATATGGGTCTATGGTCGAATAGAGTGCGAGGACAGGGTGTCTACTCGAAGCGTGTTCCCAACCAAATTAGACGGACGCGCGGGATAGGGCCTCGATACGGGTCTCAGCGTGCCGGGGGCCCAGGTATATACTCTAAGTGCGTTCCCCAACCGATTATGTCCGAACACCGAATACCTGCAACAACTCCTGACTTTTTTCAGATCGTGCCCGAGCGAGCCGGCCAGTGTGTCGGACTTGACCGGTCACCCGAGGGAAGGGCCTCGATGCCGGTCTCTTGTCCGATAGCGTGCGAGGGCCAAGTGGGTGCACGATTTTTGTCTTCGACTACGGCGAGCTCGCGTCGGGACAAGTAAGACGTCGAGCGCGTAACATTTCAACGGTCGCCAGGGGTAGGGCCTCGATACTGGTCTCGGACCGAATAGCCTGCGAGGGCCAGGCGTCTACTCGAAGTGCGTTTTCCAACGGAATTCAACGGTCGCCAAGGGTAGGGCCTAGATAAGGGTCTATGGTCGAATAGAGTGCGAGGACAGGGTGTCTACTCGAAGCGTGTTCCCCAACCAAAATTCGACGG
>JALAJA010000094.1:72297-78429 GCA_023376005.1 Doryteuthis pealeii | reverse complement strand
GGGAGAGAGATGCCCGCGCACGCTGAGACCCGTATCGAGGCCCTATCCGCGCGGTCCGTCTAATTTGGTTGGGGAACACGCTTCGAGTAGACACCCTGTCCTCGCACTCTATTCGACCATAGACCCATATCTAGGCCCTACCCCTGGCGACCGTTGAATTCCGTTGGGAAACGCGCTTCGAGTTGACGCCTGGCCCTCGCAGGCTATTCGGACCGAGACCAGTATCGAGGCCCTACCCTCTGGCGACCGTTGATATCTTACGCGCTCGACGTCTTACTTGGTCCCGACTCGAGCTCGACGTAGCCGAAGACGAAAATCGAGTACCCACTTGGGCCTCGCACGCTATCGGACACGAGACCGGCATCGAGGCCCCCCCTCGGGTGACCGGTCAAGTCCGACACACTGGCCGGCTCGCTCGGGCACGATCTGAGAAAAAGTCAGGAGTTGTTGCAGGTATTCGGTGTTCGGACATAATCGGTTGGGGAACGCACTTCGTGTATATACCTGGCCCCGGCACGTTGAGAGCCGTATCGAGGCCCTATCCCTCGCGGCCGTTGACTTTTGGTTGGGGAACACGCTCCGAGTAGACACCTGGTCCTCGCACGCTGTTCGACCATAGACGCGTATCGAGGCCCTACCCCCTGGCGACCGTTGATATTTTACACGCTCGACGTCTTACTTGGTCCCGACGCGAGCTCGCCGTAGTCGAAGACGAAAATCGTGTACCCACTTGGCCCGCGAACGCTATCGGACACGAGACCAGCATCGATGCCCTCCCCTCGGGTGACCGGTCAGGTCCGACACACTGGCCGGCTCGCTCGGGCACGATCTGAAAAAAAGTCAGGAGTTGTTGCAGGTATTCGGTGTTCAGACATAAGCGGTTGGGGAACGCACTTCGTGTAGATACCTGGCACCGGCACGCTGATACCCGTATCGAGGCCCTATCCCTCGCGGCCGTCGAATTTGGTTGGGGAACACGCTTCGAGTAGACACCCTGTCCTCGCACTCTATTCGACCAGAGACCAGTGCCGAGGCCCTACCCCCCTGGCTAACGTTGAAATCTTACACGCTCGACGTCTTACTTGGTCCGATGCGAGCTCGCCGTAGTCGAAGACGAAAATCGTGTACCCACTTGGCCCTCGCACGCTATCGGACACGAGACCAGCATCGAGGTCCTCTCCTCGGGTGACCGGTCTGGTCCGACACACTGGCCGGCTCGCTCGGTCACGATCTGAAAAACAGTCAGGAGTTGTTGCAGGAATTCGGTGTTCGGACATAATCGGTTGGGGAACGCACTTCGAGTAGATACCTGGCCCCCGGCACGCTGATACCCGTAACGATGCCCTATCCATCGCGGCCGTCAAATTTGGTTGGGGAACACGCTTCTAGTAGACTCCCGGTCCTCGCACGCTATTCGACCATAGACCCGTATCGAGGCCCTACCCCTGGCGACCGTTCAATTCAGTTGGAAAACGCACTTCGAGTAGACGCCTGGCCCTCGCAGGCTATTCGGACCGAGACCAGTATCGAGGCACTACCCCCCTGGCGACCGTTGAAATCTTGCACGCTCGACGTCTTACTTGGTCCCGACGCGAGCTCGCCGTAGTCGAATACGAAAATCGTGTACCCACTTGTCCCTCGCAGGCTATCGGACACGAGACCAGCATCGAGGCCCTCCCCTAGGGTGACCGGTCAAGTCCGACACACTGGCCGGCTCGCTCGGGCACGAGCTGAAAAAAATTCAGGAGTTGTTGCAGGTATTCGGTGTTCAGACATAATCGGTTGGGGAACGCACTTCGTGTATATACCTGGCACCGGCACGCTGATACCCGTATCGAGGCCCTATCCCTCGCGACCGTCGAATTGGGTTTGGGAACACGCTTCGGTTAGACACCCGGTCCTCGCACTCTATTCGACCAGAGACCAGTATCGAGGCCCTACCCCCTGGCGACCGTTGAAATTTTACACGCTCGACGTCTTACTTGGTCCCGATGCGAGCTCTACGTAGTCGAAGACGAAAATAGTGTACCCACTTGGCCCTCGCACGCTAACGGACACGAGACCAGCATCGTGGCCCTCCCCTCGGGTGACCGGTCAAGTCCGACACACTGGCCGGCTCGCTCGGGCACGATCTGAAAAAAAGTCAGGAGTTGTTGCAGGAATTCGGTGTTCGGACATAATCGGTTGGGGAAGGCACTTCGAGTAGATACCTGGCCCCCGGCACGCTGAGACCCGTATCGAGGCCCTATCCTCGCGGCCGTTGACTTTTGGTTGGGGAACACGCTCCGAGTATCCCCTTGTTCCTGGCACTCTATTCGGCCAGAGACCCGTATCTAGGCCCTACCCCTGGCGACCGTTCGATTTCGTTGGGACACGCACTTCGAGTAGACGCCTGGCCCTCGCAGGCTATACGAACCGAGACCGGTATCGAGGCCCTACCCCTGGCGACCGTTGAAATCCGATACACTCGTCGGCTTACTTGGTTACTTGTTGCAAGAAATCGGGGTTCAGACATAAGTGGGAGAGCGATGTCGTAATGATGTTTCGCTTAGAGAGGTGCTGTTTCTGATCCGCTATTCGATCTGAGACCAGTATGACGGCCCTACCCTTGCGAGCTTTTTCAGCTGACACAATCAACAGCTTAAGAGGTATTTCTTCTTTATGGCAAAACATTGGATGGTCGCACTCGGTCTGCTTGCAGCGATGCCCCTAACCGTCCGCCAACTCGTCGCTATTCGGACAGTGGTTTGCCAACACCACCGTTCGGGTCGCAGTAGTTTCTGAACTCTTGTCGTCGCTTTCCGTCCGCAGGTCCCGACGCCGCCTATTACAGGTTCCCAGACCGTCGTTACTTCGTTTGCTCGCTGGCTCGCTCGAAACCGACGAAACCGACGGGTGCCGATAAAGACGTGTGACGAACGCTTATCTTCACTCGTTTCTCCTCGGCGAAGCACTCACATGCACCGAACGTACCGCTTTCCCTCGCGATTCGGTGCTTGGATCGGACTCGTTCGAGCGATCGTGTATAGCGGTTTGATCGAGAGCGTTGTTGGGTCGACGCCGGGGACTATCAGCAGGCAGGCTTGCGACCGTCACACAGAGCCTGCAGCCGAGCTATCTGCTTCCTTCCGTGTATCCAGTCAAAGGCTCCGATCACCCGTTCGTGACATTCGGCACGCTGTGATATTCCGAATAAAAATTATCAAATTTACTTTCTTTTGGTCGTGAGTGTTGCTGGGTCGACGAACACTATCAGCAGGCAGACTGGCTGGCAACAAATAGAGCCTGGGCCGAGGTGCAGGCCACCGTTGCACAGCAGCAGCACGTCTGCGGCCGAGCTATCTGCTTCCTTGTCAATGGCTTCCGTCTTCCCGGTCAAAGGCTCCGATCCCCCGTGCGGGACGTTCGGCACGCAGTGCTGTTCCGAATTAAAATTATCGAATTCATTTTCGTTTGGTCGAGAGTGTTGCTGGGTCGAAGAACACTATCAGCAGGGCAGACTGGCTGGCAACAAACTGAGCCTGCGGCCGAGTTACGAGCTGCGGTGCAGGCTACCGTCGCACAGCGTCACGTCTGCAGCCGAGCTATCTGCTTCCTTGTCAATGGCTTCCGTCTTCCCAGTTCAAAGGCTCCGATCCCCGTGCGGGACATTCGGCACGCTGTGATATTCCGAATAAAAATTATCAAATTTACTTTCTTTTGGTCGTGAGTGTTGCTGGGTCGACGAACACTATCAGCAGGCAGACTGGCTGGCAACAAAGAGAGCCTGGGCCGAGGTGAAGGCCACCGTTGCACGGCAGCAGCACGTCTGCGGCCGAGCTATCTGCTGCCTTCTCAATGGCTTCCGTCTTCCCGTTCAAAGGCTCCGATCCCCCCGTGCGGGACGTTCGGCACGCAGTGCTGTTCCGAATTAAAATTATCGAATTCAGTTTCGTTTGATCGAGAGTGTTGCTGGGTCGAAGAACACTATCAGCAGGGCAGACTGGCTGGCAACAAACAGAGCCTGCAGCCGAGTTACGAGCTGCAGTGCAGGCTACCGTCGCACAGCGTCACGTCTGCAGCCGAGCTATCTGCTTCCTTGTCAATGGCTTCCGTCTTCCCAGTTCAAAGGCTCCGATCCCCGTGCGGGACATTCGGCACGCTGTGATATTCCGAATAAAAATTATGAAATTTCGTTCAGAAATAAACTGTTGTAGGCTGGCTACCTTCTCACGTAGCCTGCTGCAGTCCAGCCGTCCGCTTCCTTTCGTGTGAAACCCTTCCTTCTCTGCCATAAAAGCTGTTAGATTCCGCATATAATTTATCTAATTTCGGGTTCGTTTGATTGAGTGTTTGCTGGGTGCACTTCCAAGCTGCAGCAGCAGCAGCAGCAGGCTATTACCGGCGGCTTAACTGCAGCTGCGGTGTCTTTATTCACTTGCTTCGCTTCACGTCCAAGGCCTTCTGCCAGGGTTTGTTATGTACCGCATAAAATTCTTTACTTTCGATTTCGTTTTCCAGTCTCGATGGGTGGTTTTCGTCGTTGTCGTCACACCTGCCTGCAGCCAAGGCCGTCAACTGCAGGGTGTGTCCAGCCGAGACGGATCTGCTGCTGCCGCCAGTCTTCGAACTCCGGTCCCCACCGCCCCGGTGGGGACCGGGGTTCGCAGCTGGCGACCTAACATTCGGCGAACTGGCTGTGACTCCAATCTGACTTGCCCCGATACAAGGGCACCGGCCGGCGCACCCCAGGGACGGCGTGCCGGTGCTGGTGTTGATGAGGCTCTCCGACCGACCTAACCAGTAGCCTAAGACAGTGTCCTCCGCGAGGAAGTGTTAATGTTCACGGTGCACTCCCTGCAGCCAAGGGACGGCGTGCCGGTGCTGGTTTTGATGGCGCTGTCCGACCGACTTACAAAATAGCCTAAGTCCGTCTCCTCCCGCGAAGACGTGTTAATGTTCACGGTGAACTCCCTGCAGCCGGGAGGGGCGGCGTGCCGCTGGTTTTGATGGCGCTCGCCGACCGACCTACCCAGTAGCCTAAGTCAGTGTCCTCCCGCGAGAAGGGTTACTGTTCACGGTGCACTCCCTGCAGTCAAGGGACGGCGTGCCGCATGTGCCGATGGGCCACTCCTACCGAACTACCCAGTAGCCTAAGTCAGTGTCCTCCCGCGAGGAAGTGTTAATGTTCACGGTGCACTCCCTGCAGCCAAGGGACGGCGTGCCGCCGGTGCTGCATGTGTTCATGGGCCCCTCCGACCGACCTACCCAGTTGCCTAAGTCAGTGTCCTCCCGCGAGGAAGTGAAGTGTTAATGTTCACGGTGCACTCCCTGCAGCCAAGGGACGGCGTGCCGCCGGTGCTGCATGTGTTGATGGGCCTCTCCGACCGAACGACAGGACCTACCCAGTAGCCTAAGTCAGTGTCCTCCCGCGAGGAAGTGAAGTGTTAATGTTCACGGTGCACTCCCTGCAGCCAAGGGACGGCGTGCCGCCGGTGCTGCATGTGTTCATGGGCCCTCCTACCGACCTACCCAGTTGCCTAAGTCAGTGTCCTCCGCGAGGAAGTGAAGTGTTAATGTTCACGGTGCACTCCCTGCAGCCAAGGGACGGCGTGCCGCCGGTGCTGCATGTGTTGATGGGCCTCTCCGACCGACCGACAGGACCTACCCAGTAGCCTAAGTCAGTGTCCTCCCGCGAGGAATTGAAGTGTTAATGTTCACGGTGCACTCCCTGCAGCCAAGGGACGGCGTGCCGCCGGTGCTACATGTGTTGATGGGCCTCTCCGACCGACCTACCCAGTTGCCTAAGTCAGTGTCCTCCCGCGAGGAAGTGAAGTGTTAATGTTCACGTTGCACTCCCTGCAGCCAAGGGACGGCGTGCCGCCAGTGCTGCATGTGTTGATGGGCCTCTCCGAGCGACCGACCGACCTACCCTGTAGCCTAGGTCAGTGTCCTCCCGCGAGGATGTGAAGTTCTAATGTTCACGGTGCACCCCTGCAGCCAAGGGACGGCGTTCCGCCGGTACTGCATGTGTTGATGGGCCTCTCCGACCGACCGACCGACCGACCGACCGACCGACCGACCTACCCTGTAGCCTAGGTCAGTGTCCTCCCGCAAGGAAGTGAAGTGTTAATGTTCACGGTGCACTCCCTG
>JALAJA010000094.1:42297-52297 GCA_023376005.1 Doryteuthis pealeii | reverse complement strand
TTCTCGCGGGAGGACACTGACTTAGGCTACTGGGTAGGTCGGTCGGCGAGCGCCATCAAAACCAGCGGCACGCCGCCCCTCCCGGCTGCAGGGAGTTCACCGTGAACATTAACACGTCTTCGCGGGAGGAGACGGACTTAGGCTATTTTGTAAGTCGGTCGGACAGCGCCATCAAAACCAGCACCGGCACGCCGTCCCTTGGCTGCAGGGAGTGCACCGTGAACATTAACACTTCCTCGCGGGAGGACACTGTCTTAGGCTACTGGTTAGGTCGGTCGGAGAGCCTCATCAACACCAGCACCGGCACGCCGTCCCTGGGGTGCGCCGGCCGGTGCCCTTGTATCGGGGCAAGTCAGATTGGAGTCACAGCCAGTTCGCCGAATGTTAGGTCGCCAGCTGCGAACCCCGGTCCCCACCGGGGCGGTGGGGACCGGAGTTCGAAGACTGGCGGCAGCAGCAGATCCGTCTCGGCTGGACACACCCTGCAGTTGACGGCCTTGGCTGCAGGCAGGTGTGACGACAACGACGAAAACCACCCATCGAGACTGGAAAACGAAATCGAAAGTAAAGAATTTTATGCGGTACATAACAAACCCTGGCAGAAGGCCTTGGACGTGAAGCGAAGCAAGTGAATAAAGACACCGCAGCTGCAGTTAAGCCGCCGGTAATAGCCTGCTGCTGCTGCTGCTGCAGCTTGGAAGTGCACCCAGCAAACACTCAATCAAACGAACCCGAAATTAGATAAATTATATGCGGAATCTAACAGCTTTTATGGCAGAGAAGGAAGGGTTTCACACGAAAGGAAGCGGACGGCTGGACTGCAGCAGGCTACGTGAGAAGGTAGCCAGCCTACAACAGTTTATTTCTGAACGAAATTTCATAATTTTTATTCGGAATATCACAGCGTGCCGAATGTCCCGCACGGGGATCGGAGCCTTTGAACTGGGAAGACGGAAGCCATTGACAAGGAAGCAGATAGCTCGGCTGCAGACGTGACGCTGTGCGACGGTAGCCTGCACTGCAGCTCGTAACTCGGCTGCAGGCTCTGTTTGTTGCCAGCCAGTCTGCCCTGCTGATAGTGTTCTTCGACCCAGCAACACTCTCGATCAAACGAAACTGAATTCGATAATTTTAATTCGGAACAGCACTGCGTGCCGAACGTCCCGCACGGGGGGATCGGAGCCTTTGAACGGGAAGACGGAAGCCATTGAGAAGGCAGCAGATAGCTCGGCCGCAGACGTGCTGCTGCCGTGCAACGGTGGCCTTCACCTCGGCCCAGGCTCTCTTTGTTGCCAGCCAGTCTGCCTGCTGATAGTGTTCGTCGACCCAGCAACACTCACGACCAAAAGAAAGTAAATTTGATAATTTTTATTCGGAATATCACAGCGTGCCGAATGTCCCGCACGGGGATCGGAGCCTTTGAACTGGGAAGACGGAAGCCATTGACAAGGAAGCAGATAGCTCGGCTGCAGACGTGACGCTGTGCGACGGTAGCCTGCACCGCAGCTCGTAACTCGGCCGCAGGCTCAGTTTGTTGCCAGCCAGTCTGCCCTGCTGATAGTGTTCTTCGACCCAGCAACACTCTCGACCAAACGAAAATGAATTCGATAATTTTAATTCGGAACAGCACTGCGTGCCGAACGTCCCGCACGGGGGGATCGGAGCCTTTGACCGGGAAGACGGAAGCCATTGACAAGGAAGCAGATAGCTCGGCCGCAGACGTGCTGCTGCTGTGCAACGGTGGCCTGCACCTCGGCCCAGGCTCTATTTGTTGCCAGCCAGTCTGCCTGCTGATAGTGTTCGTCGACCCAGCAACACTCACGACCAAAAGAAAGTAAATTTGATAATTTTTATTCGGAATATCACAGCGTGCCGAATGTCACGAACGGGTGATCGGAGCCTTTGACTGGATACACGGAAGGAAGCAGATAGCTCGGCTGCAGGCTCTGTGTGACGGTCGCAAGCCTGCCTGCTGATAGTCCCCGGCGTCGACCCAACAACGCTCTCGATCAAACCGCTATACACGATCGCTCGAACGAGTCCGATCCAAGCACCGAATCGCGAGGGAAAGCGGTACGTTCGGTGCATGTGAGTGCTTCGCCGAGGAGAAACGAGTGAAGATAAGCGTTCGTCACACGTCTTTATCGGCACCCGTCGGTTTCGTCGGTTTCGAGCGAGCCAGCGAGCAAACGAAGTAACGACGGTCTGGGAACCTGTAATAGGCGGCGTCGGGACCTGCGGACGGAAAGCGACGACAAGAGTTCAGAAACTACTGCGACCCGAACGGTGGTGTTGGCAAACCACTGTCCGAATAGCGACGAGTTGGCGGACGGTTAGGGGCATCGCTGCAAGCAGACCGAGTGCGACCATCCAATGTTTTGCCATAAAGAAGAAATACCTCTTAAGCTGTTGATTGTGTCAGCTGAAAAAGCTCGCAAGGGTAGGGCCGTCATACTGGTCTCAGATCGAATAGCGGATCAGAAACAGCACCTCTCTAAGCGAAACATCATTACGACATCGCTCTCCCACTTATGTCTGAACCCCGATTTCTTGCAACAAGTAACCAAGTAAGCCGACGAGTGTATCGGATTTCAACGGTCGCCAGGGGTAGGGCCTCGATACCGGTCTCGGTTCGTATAGCCTGCGAGGGCCAGGCGTCTACTCGAAGTGCGTGTCCCAACGAAATCGAACGGTCGCCAGGGGTAGGGCCTAGATACGGGTCTCTGGCCGAATAGAGTGCCAGGAACAAGGGGATACTCGGAGCGTGTTCCCCAACCAAAAGTCAACGGCCGCGAGGGATAGGGCCTCGATACGGGTCTCAGCGTGCCGGGGGCCAGGTATCTACTCGAAGTGCCTTCCCCAACCGATTATGTCCGAACACCGAATTCCTGCAACAACTCCTGACTTTTTTTCAGATCGTGCCCGAGCGAGCCGGCCAGTGTGTCGGACTTGACCGGTCACCCGAGGGGAGGGCCACGATGCTGGTCTCGTGTCCGTTAGCGTGCGAGGGCCAAGTGGGTACACTATTTTCGTCTTCGACTACGTAGAGCTCGCATCGGGACCAAGTAAGACGTCGAGCGTGTAAAATTTCAACGGTCGCCAGGGGGTAGGGCCTCGATACTGGTCTCTGGTCGAATAGAGTGCGAGGACCGGGTGTCTAACCGAAGCGTGTTCCCAAACCCAATTCGACGGTCGCGAGGGATAGGGCCTCGATACGGGTATCAGCGTGCCGGTGCCAGGTATATACACGAAGTGCGTTCCCCAACCGATTATGTCTGAACACCGAATACCTGCAACAACTCCTGAATTTTTTTCAGCTCGTGCCCGAGCGAGCCGGCCAGTGTGTCGGACTTGACCGGTCACCCTAGGGGAGGGCCTCGATGCTGGTCTCGTGTCCGATAGCCTGCGAGGGACAAGTGGGTACACGATTTTCGTATTCGACTACGGCGAGCTCGCGTCGGGACCAAGTAAGACGTCGAGCGTGCAAGATTTCAACGGTCGCCAGGGGGGTAGTGCCTCGATACTGGTCTCGGTCCGAATAGCCTGCGAGGGCCAGGCGTCTACTCGAAGTGCGTTTTCCAACTGAATTGAACGGTCGCCAGGGGTAGGGCCTCGATACGGGTCTATGGTCGAATAGCGTGCGAGGACCGGGAGTCTACTAGAAGCGTGTTCCCCAACCAAATTTGACGGCCGCGATGGATAGGGCATCGTTACGGGTATCAGCGTGCCGGGGGCCAGGTATCTACTCGAAGTGCGTTCCCCAACCGATTATGTCCGAACACCGAATTCCTGCAACAACTCCTGACTGTTTTTCAGATCGTGACCGAGCGAGCCGGCCAGTGTGTCGGACCAGACCGGTCACCCGAGGAGAGGACCTCGATGCTGGTCTCGTGTCCGATAGCGTGCGAGGGCCAAGTGGGTACACGATTTTCGTCTTCGACTACGGCGAGCTCGCATCGGGACCAAGTAAGACGTCGAGCGTGTAAGATTTCAACGTTAGCCAGGGGGGTAGGGCCTCGGCACTGGTCTCTGGTCGAATAGAGTGCGAGGACAGGGTGTCTACTCGAAGCGTGTTCCCCAACCAAATTCGACGGCCGCGAGGGATAGGGCCTCGATACGGGTATCAGCGTGCCGGTGCCAGGTATCTACACGAAGTGCGTTCCCCAACCGCTTATGTCTGAACACCGAATACCTGCAACAACTCCTGACTTTTTTTCAGATCGTGCCCGAGCGAGCCGGCCAGTGTGTCGGACCTGACCGGTCACCCGAGGGGAGGGCATCGATGCTGGTCTCGTGTCCGATAGCGTTCGCGGGCCAAGTGGGTACACGATTTTCGTCTTCGACTACGGCGAGCTCGCGTCGGGACCAAGTAAGACGTCGAGCGTGTAAAATATCAACGGTCGCCAGGGGGTAGGGCCTCGATACGCGTCTATGGTCGAACAGCGTGCGAGGACCAGGTGTCTACTCGGAGCGTGTTCCCCAACCAAAAGTCAACGGCCGCGAGGGATAGGGCCTCGATACGGCTCTCAACGTGCCGGGGCCAGGTATATACACGAAGTGCGTTCCCCAACCGATTATGTCCGAACACCGAATACCTGCAACAACTCCTGACTTTTTCTCAGATCGTGCCCGAGCGAGCCGGCCAGTGTGTCGGACTTGACCGGTCACCCGAGGGGAGGGCCTCGATGCCGGTCTCGTGTCCGATAGCGTGCGAGGGCCAAGTGGGTACTCGATTTTCGTCTTCGGCTACGTCGAGCTCGAGTCGGGACCAAGTAAGACGTCGAGCGCGTAAGATATCAACGGTCGCCAGAGGGTAGGGCCTCGATACTGGTCTCGGTCCGAATAGCCTGCGAGGGCCAGGCGTCAACTCGAAGCGCGTTTCCCAACGGAATTCAACGGTCGCCAGGGGTAGGGCCTAGATATGGGTCTATGGTCGAATAGAGTGCGAGGACAGGGTGTCTACTCGAAGCGTGTTCCCCAACCAAATTAGACGGACGCGCGGGATAGGGCCTCGATACGGGTCTCAGCGTGCCGGGGGCCCAGGTATATACTCTAAGTGCGTTCCCCAACCGATTATGTCCGAACACCGAATACCTGCAACAACTCCTGACTTTTTTTCAGATCGTGCCCGAGCGAGCCGGCCAGTGTGTCGGACTTGACCGGTCACCCGAGGGAAGGGCCTCGATGCCGGTCTCTTGTCCGATAGCGTGCGAGGGCCAAGTGGGTGCACGATTTTTGTCTTCGACTACGGCGAGCTCGCGTCGGGACCAAGTAAGACGTCGAGCGCGTAACATTTCAACGGTCGCCAGGGGGTAGGGCCTCGATACTGGTCTCGGACCGAATAGCCTGCGAGGGCCAGGCGTCTACTCGAAGTGCGTTTTCCAACGGAATTCAACGGTCGCCAAGGGTAGGGCCTAGATAAGGGTCTATGGTCGAATAGAGTGCGAGGACAGGGTGTCTACTCGAAGCGTGTTCCCCAACCAAATTCGACGGCCGCGCGGGATAGGGCCTCGATACGGGTCTCAGCGTGCCGGGGGCCAGGTATATACACGAAGTTCGTTCCCCAACCGATTATGTCAGAACACCGAATACCTGCAACAACTCCTGACCTTTTTTCAGATCGTGCCCGAGCGAGCCGGCCAGTGTGTCGGACTTGACCGGTCACCCGAGGGGAGGGCATCGATGCTGGTCTCGTGTCCGACAGCGTGCGAGGGCCAAGTGGGTGCACGATTTTCGTCTTCGACTACGGCGAGCTCGCGTCGGGACCAAGTAAGACGTCGAGCGTGTAAGATATCAACGGTCGCCAGGGGGTAGGGCCTCGATACTGGTCTCGGTTCGAATAGCCTGCGAGGGCCAGGTGTCTACTCGAAGTGTGTTTGCCAAACGAAATTGATCGGTCGAGAGGGGTAGGGCCTCGATACGGGTCTCTGGTCGAATAGCGTGCGAGGACCAGGTGTCTACTCGAAGTGTGTTCCCCAACCAATATTGTCTAAACACCGATTTGGTGCAACAACTCCTGAAATGTGCTCGCCCTGCGACCTACTAAGCCGTCGAGTGTGTCGGATTTCAACGGAGGCTGAGGGTAGGGCTTTGAAAACGGTATCGGGTCGAACGGCGTGCGAGGGCCAGGTGTCTAACCGAATTCCATATTCAACTTCAAAGTGTGTACCTCAACCAATATTGTCTAAACACCGATTTGGTGCAACAACTCCTGAAATGTGCTCGACCTGTGACCAACTAAGCCGTTGAGTGTGTCGGATTTCATCGGAGGCGAGGGTAGGGTCCCTGATACCGGTCTCGGGTCGAGGGCCGGGTGCGTCTTCCCCACCTCCTTCTCGTCCTACCAATGTCGAATTACCGTGTCCGTAAGCCGTTGACTGTCGGCTAACAGAGACCGCGAGAGGGTGGGGCCTTGATAATGGCCGCTGACTGCACTCCTTTTTCTCTAGCAAGCGTTAACCCCACACCCCTGGTTTGTCGTAGGTATTAACGATAATAACAATATCACAAGCCCCAACAGTAAACCCCCCCCCCACCTTCAATCCGTATTTTTTTAATTCGATTTAATTCCTCTTCTTCTTCTGATCTTATATGCAAACAAGAACAGTTTAAGAATACTTTTAAGAGTATGTAAAAATATATAAATAATAAAAATAATAATAATAATATTATTGACAACAATAATAATAGTATCAATAATAATAATAATAGTAGTAATAATAATTATAATAATAATTATAATAATATCGTTGATAATAATAATAATATTGATAATAATAATAATAATAATATAGATAATAATAATAAATTGATAACAATAATAATAATATTCATAATAATAATGATAATATTGATAATAATAATAATAATAATAATAATATTTAAAACAATAATAATAGTAACAATACTAATAATAGTAGTAATAATAATAATAATAATAATAATAATAATAATAATAATAATAATAATAATATCGATGATAATAATAATAGCAATATTGATAATAATAATAATAATAATATTGGTAATAATAATAATAATAAATTGTTAATAATAATAATAATATTAATAATAATAATAATAATAATAATAATAATAATATTGCTAATAATAATAATAATAATAATAATAATAGATAAAATAATTAAATTTCCAAGTTAAAATGCGACTGAATATTTACTAAAATTCAAACTTCGTAAAAGTGAGAAATAAAGAATAAAGAAATAAATAAATCAAAGAAAGAAAAAGAGAGAGAGAAAGTAAGAAAGAAAGAAAGAAAGAAAGAAAGAAAGAAAGAAAGATGAAAGCGGTGTGCCAAGCCTCTTAGTACTTTACCCTCCCCTCCGTCTCCGAGGTTACTATGACGACAAGGCGACGTTCACTTGGCTTTGTCGGTCACCGTAAATGAAATGGATTACACTTGTCGAATAAAACTTTGCCTATTTTCAATGTACTTAGAATTAAACCAAAGAACACGACTCTAAGTACATTCTTTGTTCTTGTTCTTTTAACAAGTTTTTAAATAAGGAGAAGAATAATTTATTATTTTTATTATTATTATGGTTGTCGAAGCGAACAATGCATATCTTTGGTATTCTGAACGTCGAAAAAATTAAGCGATTCTAAATTTAAGTTGAACATTTTTATTTGACAAGTTTTAAATATTATTATTATTATTATTATTAATAATAATAATAACATTAAATGGTGCGTGGTGGTGAAAGCCAAGCTGCTGCTGCTGCTGCTGCTGCTAACACAGAACAGTGAGAGAGAATTAAAAGAAAAGCGGGGTTCGGGTGGGGATTGATTTATTCACTCTTTTTTCCATCGTTCTTTTACCTTTTTTCCTGATGTGAGTGTATTGTCATGCACTGGCAGAGGTCGCTTCCTTTGGCTGCAGGGAGGACAGGGTTGATGCAGTGTTAGTGAAGCATTAGTTTACATTCAAATAAGCATAATCAATAAACAAAACCAAAGAAGTACAGACACCATAATTACAGTAAAAAATCATTTATTAACAGCAAATTACAGTGAAATCTGTGTTCTTCATCGTGGTTGTGGTCGGCAGGATGGTGATGCTCCAGGACTGCTGCTGCTGCCATCATTGCTTCTTTACGGAGGATAGTGTCCACTTGGAACGCCGGTCAGAGAGGGCCATCAGCACTGACACTCGGACTGCTGCTGCCGCCCTCCTTGGTTCTTCCGGAGGGTAATCTCCGCTGGAGTCCTAAAAGAAAAGAAAACTAAGTTAAAGACATGACATGAGTACGGCTATCAAGGTAACCGACACTGCAATTGGAAAGCTGGTCAGAGACGGACATCAGCACGGACACTCGGAACACTCACTTAGGTGTTGAGGGAGAGGACCCTCAACACCAACACTCCACTCGGGACACTGACTTAGGTTAATGGGCCTGTCGGAGAGGCCCATCAACAGCACCTGCACTCCACTCGGAAGACTCGCTTATGTCAGAGGGTTGGTGGGAGGAGAGGACCCTGCACACCAACACTCCACTCGGGACACCGACTTAGGTTAACGGGCCTGTCGGAGAGGCCCATCAACAGCACCTGCACTACACTCGGAAAACTCACTGGTCGGCGGGGGGGAGTGGACCCTCAACACCCGGCAGCGGCACTCCAATCGGGAACCTCGCTGAGTGTAGCAGAGAACTGGTCGGAGTGGCCATTCAGTACCGACAGCGCTCGAAGAAACGTCTGTTACGTCTTGAGGGCCGGACAGAGAGGACCATCAACGCCAACACTCCACTCACTATTGACACCTCTTATGTACGGAGTACCGGCCGGGGAAGAGGACCATCGACACCCACACTCCACTCGGGACACTGACTTAGGCTAATGGGCCGATCGGAGAGGCCCATCAGCAGCACCTGCACCACACTCTGAAATCTCGCTTAGGTTAGAGGGCTGGTCGGAGGAGAGGACCCTCAACAACCCGGCGTCGGCACTCCACTCGGGACACTCGCTGAGTGTAGCAGAGAACTGGTCGAAGTGGCCATTCAGTACCGACAACGCTCGAAGAAACGTCTGTTACGTCTTGAGGGCCGGACAGAGAGGACCATCAACGCCAACACTCCACTCACTATTGACACCTCTTATGTACGGAGTACCGGTCGGGGGAGAGGGCCATCAACACCAACACTCCACTCGGGACACTGACTTAGGCTGACGGGCCGATCGGAGAGGCCCGTCAGCAGTAACACGGACACTTATCGAGCGGAACACCTTCAAGAGTCAAATGACCAGGACGCAAAGGCCGGCGGCCGCGGCGGACCCCATCGGCTGCGTCCCGGCATTTTCTTGCGAACACGTACCATCAAAAGGGTGGCTAGTCCTTTTTTTTTTTTGGTATCGACTAACATACGGACCGGTATACCTTCAAGGGACAAATGACCAGGACGCATAAGTCGGCTGCTGCGTCCCGGCGTCACTGTCTTGCGAACACGTACCATCGTCAAAGGGTGGCTAGTCCTTCTGCTTTTCGACTGACATACGGACCGTGATACCTTCAAGAGACAAACGACCAGGACGCATAAGAAGGCTGCTGCGTCCCGGCGTCACTGTCTTGCGAGCAAGTACCATCATCAAAAGGGTGGCGAGTCCTTTTGCTTATCGACTGACATACTGACCGGGATACCTTCAAGAGACATACGACCAGGACGCATAAGAAGGCTGCTGCGTCCCGGCGTCACTGTCTTTCGAGCAAGTACCATCATCAAAAGGGTGGCGAGTCCTTTTGCTTATCGACTGACATACGGACCGGGATACCCTCAAGAGACAAACGACCAGGACGCATAGGTAAGCTGCTGCTGAGTCCCGGCGGCACTGTATTGCGAGCAAGTACCATCATCGAAAGGGTGGCGAGTCCATTTGCTTATCGACGGACATACGGACCGGGATACCGTCAAGGGACAAACGACCAGGACGCATAGGTAGGCTGCTGCGTCCCGGCGTCACTGTCTTGCGAGCACGATCTTCTCCC
>JALAJA010000094.1:37500-42197 GCA_023376005.1 Doryteuthis pealeii | reverse complement strand
ACTCTCTATCTCGAACCAGGGAGACCAGTATCGAGCCCTACCCCTGGCGACCGTTGATATCTTACACGCTCGACGTCTTAGTTGGTCCCGATGCGAGCTCGCCGTAGTCGAAGACGAAAATAGTGTACCCACTTGGCCCTCGCACGCTAACGGACACGAGACCAGCATCGTGGCCCTCCCCTCGGGTGACCGGTCAAGTCCGACACACTGGCCGGCTCGCCCGGGCACGATCTTAAAAAAAGTCAGGAGTTGTTGCAGGAATTCGGTGTTCGGACATAATCGGTTGGGGAACGCACTTCGAGTACATACTTGGCCCCCGGCACGCTGAGACCCGTATCGAGGCCCTATCCTCGCGGCCGTTGACTTTTGGTTGGGGAAGACGCTCCGAGTATCCCCTTGTTCCTCGCACTCTATTCGACCATAGACCCGTATCGAGGCCCTACCCTGGCGACCGTTCGATTTCGTTGGGAAACGCACTTCTAGTAGACGCCTGGACCTCGCAGGCTATACGAACCGAGACCGGTATCGAGGCCCTACCCCTGGCGACCGTTGAAATCCGATACACTCGTCGGCTTACTTGGTTACTTGTTGCAAGAAATCGGGGTTCAGACATAAGTGGGAGAGCGATGTCGTAATGATGGTTCGCTTAGAGAGGTGCTGTTTCTGATCCGCTATTCGATCTGAGACCAGTATGACGGCCCTACCCTTGCGAGCTTTTTCAGCTGACACAATCAACAGCTTAAGAGGTATTTCTTCTTTATGGCAAAACATTGGATGGTCGCACTCGGTCTGCTTGCAGCGATGCCCCTAACCGTCCGCCAACTCGTCGCTATTCGGACAGTGGTTTGCCAACACCACCGTTCGGGTCGCAGTAGTTTCTGAACTCTTGTCGTCGCTTTCCGTCCGCAGGTCCCGACGCCGCCTATTACAGGTTCCCAGACCGTCGTTACTTCGTTTGCTCGCTGGCTCGCTCGAAACCGACGAAACCGACGGGTGCCGATAAAGACGTGTGACGAACGCTTATCTTCACTCGTTTCTCCTCGGCGAAGCACTCACATGCACCGAACGTACCGCTTTCCCTCGCGAATCGGTGCTTGGATCGGACTCGTTCGAGCGATCGTGTATAGCGGTTTGATCGAGAGCGTTGTTGGGTCGACGACGGGGACTATCAGCAGGCAGGCTTGCGACCGTCGCACAGAGCCTGCAGCCGAGCTATCTGCTTCCTTCCGTGTATCCAGTCAAAGGCTCCGATCACCCGTTCGTGACATTCGGCACGCTGTGATATTCCGAATAAAAATTATCAAATTTACTTTCTTTTGGTCGTGAGTGTTGCTGGGTCGACGAACACTATCAGCAGGCAGACTGGCTGGCAACAAATAGAGCCTGGGCCGAGGTGCAGGCCACCGTTGCAAAGCAGCAGCACGTCTGCGGCCGAGCTATCTGCTTCCTTGTCAATGGCTTCCGTCTTCCCGGTCAAAGGCTCCGATCCCCCCGTGCGGGACGTTCGGCACGCCGTGCTGTTCCGAATTAAAATTATCGAATTCATTTTCGTTTGGTCGAGAGTGTTGCTGGGTCGAAGAACACTATCAGCAGGGCAGACTGGCTGGCAACAAACTGAGCCTGCGGCCGAGTTACGAGCTGCGGTGCAGGCTACCGTCGCACAGCGTCACGTCTGCAGCCGAGCTATCTGCTTCCTTGTCAATGGCTTCCGTCTTCCCAGTTCAAAGGCTCCGATCCCCGTGCGGGACATTCGGCACGCTGTGATATTCCGAATAAAAATTATCTAATTTACTTTCTTTTGGTCGTGAGTGTTGCTGGGTCGACGAGCACTATCAGCAGGCAGACTGGCTGGCAACAAAGAGAGCCTGGGCCGAGGTGAAGGCCACCGTTGCACAGCAGCAGCACGTCTGCGGCCGAGCTATCTGCTGCCTTCTCAATGGCTTCCGTCTTCCCGTTCAAAGGCTCCGATCCCCCCGTGCGGGACGTTCGGCACGCAGTGCTGTTCCGAATTAAAATTATCGAATTCAGTTTCGTTTGGTCGAGAGTGTTGCTGGGTCGAAGAACACTATCAGCAGGGCAGACTGGCTGGCAACAAACAGAGCCTGCAGCCGAGTTACGAGCTGCAGTGCAGGCTACCGTCGCACAGCGTCACGTCTGCAGCCGAGCTATCTGCTTCCTTGTCAATGGCTTCCGTCTTCCCAGTTCAAAGGCTCCGATCCCCGTGCGGGACATTCGGCACGCTGTGATATTCCGAATAAAAATTATCAAATTTCGTTCAGAAATAAACTGTTGTAGGCTGGCTACCTTCTCACGTAGCCTGCTGCAGTCCAGCCGTCCGCTTCCTTTCGTGTGAAACCCTTCCTTCTCTGCCATAAAAGCTGTTAGATTCCGCATATAATTTATCTAATTTCGGGTTCGTTTGATTGAGTGTTTGCTGGGTGCACTTCCAAGCTGCAGCAGCAGCAGCAGGCTATTACCGGCGGCTTAACTGCAGCTGCGGTGTCTTTATTCACTTGCTTCGCTTCACGTCCAAGGCCTTCTGCCAGGGTTTGTTATGTACCGCATAAAATTCTTTACTTTCGATTTCGTTTCCAGTCTCGCTGGGTGGTTTTCGTCGTCGTCGTCACACATGCCTGCAGCCAAGGCCGTCAACTGCAGGGTGTGTCCAGCCGAGACGGATCTGCTGCTGCCGCCAGTCTTCGAACTCCGGTCCCCACCGCCCCGGTGGGGACCGGGGTTCGCAGCTGGCGACCTAACATTCGGCGAACTGGCTGTGACTCCAATCTGACTTGCCCCGATACGAGGGCACCGGCCGGCGCACCCCAGGGACGGCGTGCCGGTGCTGGTGTTGATGAGGCTCTCCGACCGACCTAACCAGTAGCCTAAGACAGTGTCCTCCCGCGAGGAAGTGTTAATGTTCACGGTGCACTCCCTGCAGCCAAGGGACGGCGTGCCGGTGCTGGTTTTGATGGCGCTGTCCGACCGACTTACAAAATAGCCTAAGTCCGTGTCCTCCCGCGAAGACGTGTTAATGTTCACGGTGAACTCCCTGCAGCCGGGAGGGGCGGCGTGCCGCTGGTTTTGATGGCGCTCGCCGACCGACCTACCCAGTAGCCTAAGTCAGTGTCCTCCCGCGAGAAGGGTTACTGTTCACGGTGCACTCCATGCAGTCAAGGGACGGCGTGGCGCATGTGCTGATGGGCCACTCCTACCGAACTACCCAGTAGCCTAAGTCAGTGTCCTCCCGCGAGGAAGTGTTAATGTTCACGGTGCACTCCCTGCAGCCAGGGGACGGCGTGCCGCCGGTGCTGCATGTGTTGATGGGCCTCTCCGACCGACCGACCGACCGACCGACCGACCGACCGACCGACCGACCGACCGACCGACCCAGTAGCCTAAGTCAGTGTCCTCCGCGAGGAAATGAAGTGTTAATGTTCACGGTGCACTCCCTGCAGCCAAGGGACGGCGTGCCGGTGCTGCATGTGTTGATGGGCCTCTCCGACCGACCGACAGGACCTACTCAGTAGCCTAAGTCAGTGTCCTCCCGCGAGGAATTGAAGTGTTAATGTTCACGGTGCACTCCCTGCAGCCAAGGGACGGCGTGCCGCCGGTGCTACATGTGTTGATGGGCCTCTCCGACCGACCTACCCAGTTGCCTAAGTCAGTGTCCTCCCGCGAGGAAGTGAAGTGTTAATGTTCACGGTGCACTCCCTGCAGCCAAGGGACGGCGTGCCGCCGGTGCTGCATGTGTTAATGGGCCTCTCCGAACGACAGGACCTACCCAGTAGCCTAAGTCAGTGTCCTCCCGCGAGGAAGTGAAGTGTTAATGTTCACGGTGCACTCCCTGCAGCCAAGGGACGGCGTGCCGCCGGTGCTGCATGTGTTCATGGGCCCCTCCTACCGACCTACCCAGTTGCCTAAGTCAGTGTCCTCCCGCGAGGAAGTGAAGTGTTAATGTTCACGGTGCACTCCCTGCAGCCAAGGGACGGCGTGCCGCCGGTGCTGCATGTGTTGATGGGCCTCTCCGACCGACCGACAGGACCTACCCAGTAGCCTGAGTCAGTGTCCTCCCGCGAGGAATTGAAGTGTTAATGTTCACGGTGCACTCCCTGCAGCCAAGGGACGGCGTGCCGCCGGTGCTACATGTGTTGATGGGCCTCTCCGACCGACCTACCCAGTTGCCTAAGTCAGTGTCCTCCCGCGAGGAAGTGAAGTGTTAATGTTCACGGTGCACTCCCTGCAGCCAAGGGACGGCGTGCCCCCGGTGCTGCATGTGTTGATGGGCCTCTCCGACCGACCGACCGCCCGACCGACCGACCGACCGACGACCGACCCAGTAGCCTAAGTCAGTGTCCTCCCGCGAGGAAGTGAAGTGTTAATGATCACGGTGCACTCCCTGCAGCCAAGGGACGGCGTGCCGCCAGTGCTGCATGTGTTGATGGGCCTCTCCGAGCGACCGACCGACCTACCCTGTAGCCTAGGTCAGTGTCCTCCCGCGAGGATGTGAAGTTCTAATGTTCACGGTGCACCCCCTGCAGCCAAGGGACGGCGTTCCGCCGTTACTGCATGTGTTGATGGGCCTCTCCGACCGACCGACCGACGGACCGACCGACCGACCAACCCAGTAGCCTAAGTCAGTGTCCTCCCGCGAGGAAGTGAAGTGTTAATGTTCACGGTGCACTCCCTGCAGCCAAGGG
>JALAJA010000094.1:20000-30000 GCA_023376005.1 Doryteuthis pealeii | reverse complement strand
TTGGGTTTGGTGTTAGGTGGAGGTATGTGTCTGGGTGGGGGTGGAGGTTGTTGTTGGTAGGGGTTGTTGTTGGGTTGGGGGTCTGTATCGGGGTGTGGGTGGAGGTAGGTGTTGGAGGTAGGTGTTGGAGGTAGGTGTTGGAGGTTAGGGTTAGGTCGGAGGTTGGGCATGGTGTTAGGTGGAGGTATGTGTCGGATTGGGGGTGGAGGTTAGTGGTGGAGGTTGGGGTGGAGGTATGTGTAGGGATGGTGGCTGGTGTTGGAGGTTGGTGTTGGGTGGAGGTTGAAGTTGGAGTGGAGGGTTAGGGTTGGTGTTAGGGTGGAGGTATGTGTTGGGTGGGGTGGTGGTTGTTGGAGGTTGGTGTTGGGGTGGTGGTTGGTGTTGGGGTGGAGGTTGGGCTTGGTGTTAGGTGGAGGTATGTGCCGGGGTGGAGGTTGGTGTTGGAGGTTGGTGGGTTGGGGGTATGTGTCGGGGTGGTGGTTGGTGTTGGAGGTTGGTGATGGGTGGAGGTTGGAGATTATTTTTTGAGGTTGGTGTGGGAATTTGTGTTAGGGTGGAGGTCGGTGTTGGAGGTCGGTGTTGGAGGTTGGTGTTGGGGTGGAGGTCTGTGTCGGGGCGGGTGGAGGTCTGTACCGGGGTGGGGTGGAGGTTGGTGTTGGAGGTAGGTGTTGGAGGTAGGTGTTGGAGTGGAGGTTGGTGTTGGGGTGGAGGCTGGTGTTGGGGTGGATTTTGGGCTTGGTGTTAGGTGGAGGTATGTGACGTGGTGGAGGTTAGTGTTGGAGGTTGGTGTTGGAGGTTGGGGTGGAGGTATGTGTCGGGGTGGTGGTATGTGTAGGGACGGTGGTTGGTGTTAGAGGTTGGTGTTGGGGTGAAGGTCGGTGATGGAGGTTGGTGTTGGGGTGGTGGTTGGTGTTGGGGTGGAGGTTGGTGTTGGGTTGGAGGTTAGGCTTGGTGTTAGGTGGAGGTATGTGTCGGGGTGGGGGTGGAGGTTGCTGTTGGTGGTTGTTGGAGGTGGTTGTTGGAGGTTGTTGGAGGTTGTTGTTGGAGGTTGTTGTTGGGCCGGAAGTCTGTATCGGGTGGGGGTGGGGGTTGGTGTTGGAGGTAGGTGTTGGAGGTTGGTGTTGGGTCGGAGGTTGGGCATGGTGTTATGTGGAGGTATGTGTCGGGGTGGGAAGTGTAGGTTAGTGTTGGAGGTTAGGGTTGGTGTTGGGGTGGAGGTATGTGTCGGGGTGGTGGTTGGTGTTGGAGGTTGGTGTTGGGTGGAGGTTGATGTTGGGATGGAGGTTGGATTGGTGTTAGGGTGGAGGTATGTGTCGGGTGGTGTGGTGGTTGTTGGAGGTTGGTGTTGGGGTGGTGGTTGGTGTTGGTGTTAGGTGGAGGTATGTGTCGGGTGGGGTGGTGGTTGTTGTTGGAGGTTGGTGTTGGGGTGGTGGTTGGTGTTGGTGTTAGGTGGAGGTATGTGTCGGGGTGGGGGTGGAGGTTAGTGTTGGAGGTTGGGGTTGGTGTTAGGGTTAGGTATGTGTCGGGTGGTGGTTGGTGTTAGGGGTTGGTGTTGGGGTGGAGGTTGGAGATTGGTTTTTGAGGTTGGTGTGGGAATTTGTGTTAGGGTGGAGGTCGGTGTTGGAGGTTGGTATTGGGGTGGAGGTATGTGTCGGGGTGGGTGGAGGTCTGCTTCGGGGTTGGGGTGGAGGTTGGTGTTGGAGGTATGTGTTGGAGTGGAGGTTGGTGTTAGGGCTGAGGTTGGGCTTGGTGTTAGGTGGGGGTATGTGTCGTGTTGGAGGCTAGTGTTGGAGGTTGGGGTAGAGGTATGTGTCGTGGTGGTGGTTGATGTTGGAGGTTGGTATTGGGTGATGTTTGGTGTTGGGGTGGTTGTTGTTGATAGGGTGGAGGTTGGGCTTGGTGTTAGGTGGAGATATGTGTCGGGGTGGGGGTGGGGGTGGGGGTTGTTGTTGGAAGTTGTTGTTGGAGGTTGATGGTGGCTGTTGTTGGGTCGGAGGTCTGTATCGGGGTGTGTGTGGAGGTTGGTGTTGGAGGTCGGTGTTGGAGGTTGGTGTTGGGTCGGAGGTTGGGCATGGTGTTAGGTGGAGGTATGTGTCGGGGTGGGGGTGAAGGTTAGTGTTGGAGGTTGGTGTAGGAGGTTGATGTTGGTGTTGGGATGGAGGTATGTGTAGGGGTGGTGGTTGGTGTTGGAGGTTGGTGTTGGGTGGAGGTTGATGTTGGAGTGGAGGGTTAGGGCTGGTGTTGGGTGGGGTGGTGGTTGTTGGAGGTTGTTGTTAGGGTGGAGGTATGTGTTATGTGGGTGGTGGTTGTTGGAGGTCGGTGTTGGAGTGGTGGTTGGTGTTAGGGTGGAGGTTGGGCTTGGTGTTAGGTGGAGATATGTGTCGGGGTGGGGGTGGTGGTTGTTGTTGGAGGTTGTTGGAGGCTGTTGTTGGGTCGGAGGTCTGTATCGGGGTGTGGGTGGAGGTTGGTGTTAGAGGTTGGTGTTGGAGGTTGGGGTTGGAGTTATGATTGGAGGTTGGTGTTGGGTGGAGGTTGATGTTGTGGTGGAGGTTGGGTTGGTGTTAGGGTGGGGTATGTGCCGGGTGGGGGTGGTGGTTGTTGTTGGAGGTTGGTGTTGGGGTGGTGGTTGGTGTTGGTGTTAGGCGGAGGTATGTGTCGGGGTGGTGGTGGAGGTAGGTGTTGGAGTGGATGTTGGTGTTGGGGCGGAGGTTGGGGTTGGTGCTAGGTGGAGGTATGTGTCGTGGTGGAGGTTAGTGTTGGAGGTTGGTGTTGGAGGTTGGGGTGGAGGTATGTGTCGGGGTGGTGGCTGGTGTTGGAGGTTGGTGTTGCGGTGAAGGTCGGTGTTGGAGGTTGGTGTTGGGTGGTGGTTGGTGTTGGGGTGGTGGTTGGTGTTGGGTGGTGGTTGTGTTAGGGCTGAGGTTGGGCTTGGTGTTAGGTGGAGGTATGTGTCGGGGTGGGGTGGGGGTTGTTGGAGGTTGTTGGAGGTTGTTGTTGGGTCCGAGGTCTGTATCGGGGTGTGGGTGGAGGTTGGTGTTGGAGGTTGGTGTTAGAGGTTGGTGGGTTAGGGTTAGGGTTAGGTGGAGGTATGTGTGGGTGTGGGGGTGGAGGTTAGTGTTGGAGATTAGGGTTGGTGTTGGGGTGGAGGTATGTGTAGGGGTGGTGGTTGGTGTTGGAGGTAGGTGTTGGGTAGAGGTTGATGTTGGAGTGGAGGGTTAGGGTTGGTGTTAGGGTGGAGGTATGTGTTGGGTGGGTGGTGGTTGTTGGAGGTTGGTGTTGGAGGTTGGTGTTGGGGTGGTGGTTGGTGTTGGGGTGGAGGTTGGGCTTGGTGTTAGGTTGAGGTTGGTGTTGGAAGTTGGTGGGTTGGTGTTGGGGTTAAGGGCATGTGTCGAGGTGGTGGTTGGTGTTGGAGGTTGGTGTTGGGTGGAGGTTGGAGATTATTTTTGATGTTGGTGTGGGAATTTGTGTTAGGGTGGAGGTCGGTGTTGGAGATTGGTGTTGGGGTGGAGGTCGGTGTCGGGGTGGGTCGAGGTCTGTATCGGGGTGTGGGTGGAGGTTGGTGTTGGAGGTTGGTGTTGGAGGTAGGTGTTAGAGTGGAGGTTTGGCTTGGGGTGGAGGTTGGGCTTGGTGTTAGGTGGAGGTATGTGTCGTGGTGGATGTTAGTGTTGGAGGTTGGTGTTGGAGGTTGGGGTGGAGGTATGTGTCATTGTGGTGGTTGGTGTTGGAGGTTGGTGTTGGGGTGAATGTCGGTGTTGGAGGTTGGTGTTGGGGTGGAGGTTGGTGTTGGGGTGGAGGTTGGTTTTGGTGTTAGGTGGAGGTATTGTCGGATTGGGGACGGAGGTTGCTGTTGGAGGTTGTTGGAGGTTGTTGTTGGAGGTTGTTGTTGGGTCGGAAGTCTGTAACGGGGTGGGGTGGAGGGTGGTGTTGGAGGTAGTTGTTGGAGGTATGTGTTGGAGGTTGGTGTTGGGTCGGAGGTTGGGCTTGGTGTTATGTGGAGGTATGTGTCGGGGGTGGGCGTGGAGGACTGTGTCGGTGTGGGTTGGAGGCTGGGGGTGGAGGTTGGTGTTGGGTTGGAGGTATGGTGCAGTTCGGTGTTGGAGGTTGATGTTAGAGTGGACGTTGGAGGTTGGTGGTCGGTGTTGGTATATGGGTTGGTGTTGGAGTGCGGGTTTGTGGTGGAGGTAGGTGTTGGAGGTTGATGTTGTGGTGGATGTTGGACGTGTTGTGGTGGAGGTTGGAGGTGTTGTGGTGGAGGTTGGTGTGGCGGAGGTGGTTGGAGTTAGGTGGAGGTGTGAGCCGGGTTGGTCGTGGAGGCTGGTGTTGGAGGTCTGTGTCGGGGTGGGGGTGGAGGTTGGGGTTCGGTGTTAAAGGTTGATGATGTGTGGGAGCGATATTGGATGAAGGTTGGAGGTTGGTTTTAGAGTGGAGGTTGGTGTTGGAGGTTGGAGGTTAGGGTTGGGTTGGGGGTAAGTGTTAGGGTGGAGGTTGGTGGTAGGGTTGGTGTTGTAGTGCGGGTTTGTGTTGGAGGTCGGTGCTGGAGGTTGATGTTGTGGTGGGGGTTGGAGGTCTTGTGGAGGAGGTTGGAGGGGTTGTGGTGGAGGTTGGAGGTGTTGTGGTGGAGGTTGGAGGTTGGTGTGGTGGGGGTTGGAGGAGTTGTGGTGGAGGTTGGAGGTGTTGTGGTGGAGGTTGGAGGTGTTGTGGAGATTGGTGTGGTGGAGTTGGTTTAAGTTAGGAGGAGGTACGATCCGGGTTGGTCGTGGAGGTTGGTGTTGGAGGTCTGTGTCGGGGTGGGGTGGAGGTTGGAGGTCGGTGTTAAAGGTTGTTGATGTGTGGGGGCGGTATTGGATGAAGGTTGGAGGTTGGTGTTGGAGGTTGGTTTTAGAGTGGAAGTTGGTGTTGGAGGTTGGAGGTTAGGGTTGGGTTGGGGGTAAGGGTTAGGGTGGAGGTTGGTGGCAGGGTTGGTGTTGGAGTGCGGGTTTGTGTTGGAGGTCGGTGCTGGAGGTTGATGTTGTGGTGGAGGCTGATGTTGTGCTGGAGGTTGATGTTGTGGTGGAGGTTGGAGATGTTGTGGTGGAGGTTGGAGGTGTTGTGGTGGAGGTTGGAGGTGTTGTGGTGGGGGTTGGAGGTTTTGTGGTGGGGGTAGGAGGTTGGTGTTGGGGGTTGGTTTTAGAGTGGAGGTTGGTGTTGGAGGTTGGAGGTTAGGGTTGGGGGTTAGTGTTAGGGTGGAGGTTGGTGTTGGAATGCGGGTTTGTGTTGGAGGTCGGTGCTGGAGGTTGATGTTGTGGTGGAGGTTGGAGGTGTTGTGGTGGAGGTTGGAGGTGTTGTGGTGGAGGTTGGTGTGGTGGAGGTTGTTGAAGTTAGGTGGAGGTACGAGTCGGGTTGGTCGTGGAGGTTGGTGTTGGAGGTCTGTGTCGGGGTGGGGTGGAGGTTGGAGGTCGGTGTTAAAGGTTGATGATGTGTTGGGGCGGTATTGGATGAAGGTTGGAGGTTGGTGTTGGAGGTTGGTTTTAGAGTGGAAGTTGGTGTTGGAGGTTGGAGGTTAGGGTTGGGTTAGGGGTAAGGGTTAGGGTGGAGGTTGGTGGCAGGGTTGGTGTTGGAGTGCGGGTTTGTGTTGGAGGTCGGTGCTGGAGGTTGATGTTGTGGTGGAGGCTGATGTTGTGGTGGAGGTTGATGTTGTGGTGGAGGTTGGAGATGTTGTGGAGGAGGTTGGAGGTGTTGTGGTGGAAGTTGGAGGTGTTGTGGTGGGGGTTGGAGGTTTTGTGGTGGGGGTAGGAGGTTGGTGTTGGGGGTTGGTTTTAGAGTGGAGGTTGGTGTTGGAGGTTGGAGGTTAGGGTTGGGGGTTAGTGTTAGGGTGGAGGTTGGTGTTGGAATGCGGGTTTGTGTTGGAGGTCGGTGCTGGAGGTTGATGTTGTGGTGGAGGTTGGAGGTGTTGTGGTGGAGGTTGGAGGTGTTGTGGTGGAGGTTGGTGTGGTGGAGGTTGTTGAAGTTAGGTGGAGGTACGAGTCGGGTTGGTCGTGGAGGTTGGTGTTGGAGGTCTGTGTCGGGGTGGGGTGGAGGTTGGAGGTCGGTGTTAAAGGTTGATGATGTGTTGGGGCGGTATTGGATGAAGGTTGGAGGTTGGTGTTGGAGGTTGGTTTTAGAGTGGAAGTTGGTGTTGGAGGTTGGAGGTTAGGGTTGGGTTAGGGGTAAGGGTTAGGGTGGAGGTTGGTGGCAGGGTTGGTGTTGGAGTGCGGGTTTGTGTTGGAGGTCGGTGCTGGAGGTTGATGTTGTGGTGGAGGCTGATGTTGTGGTGGAGGTTGATGTTGTGGTGGAGGTTGGAGATGTTGTGGAGGAGGTTGGAGGTGTTGTGGTGGAGGTTGGAGGTGTTGTGGTGGGGGTTGGAGGTTTTGTGGTGGGGGTAGGAGGTTGGTGTTGGGGGTTGGTTTTAGAGTGGAGGTTGGTGTTGGAGGTTGGAGGTTAGGGTTGGGGGTTAGGGTTAGGGTGGAGGTTGGTGTTGGAGTGCGGGTTTGTGTTGGAGGTCGGTGCTGGAGGTTGATGTTGTGGTGGAGGTTGGAGGTGTTGTGGTGGAGGTTGGTGTGGTGGAGGTTGTTGAAGTTAGGTGGAGGTACGAGTCGGGTTGGTCGTGGAGGTTGGTGTTGGAGGTCTGTGTCGGGGTGGGGTGGAGGTTGGATGTCGGTGTTAAAGGTTGTTGATGTGTGGGGGCGGTATTGGATGAAGGTTGGAGGTTGGTGTTGGAGGTTGGTTTTAGAGTGGAAGTTGGTGTTGGAGGTTGGAGGTTAGGGTTGGGTTGGCGGTAAGTGTTAGGGTGGAGGTTGGTGGCAGGGTTGGTGTTGGAGTGCGGGTTTGTGTTGGAGGGCGGTGCTGGAGGTTGATGTTGTGGTGGAGGTTGATGTTGTGGCGGAGGTTGGAGGTATTGTGGTAGAGGTTGGATGTATTGTGGTGGAGGTTGGAGGTGTTGTGGTGGAGGTTGGAGGTGTTGTGGTGGAGGTTGGTGTGGTGGAGGTTGTTGAAGTTAGGTGGAGGTACGAGCCGGGTTGGTCGTGGAGGTTGGTGTTGGAGGTCTGTGTCGGGGTGGGGTGGAGGTTGGAGGTCGGTGCTAAAGGTTGTTGATGTGTGGGGGCGGTATTGGACGAAGATTGGAGGTTGATGTTGGAGGTTGGTTTAGAGTGGAGGTTGGTGTTGGAGGTTGGAGGTTAGGGTTGGGTTGGGGGTAAGTGTTAGGGTGGAGGTTGGTGTTGGAGTGCGGGTTTGTGTTGGAGGTCGGTGCTGGAGGTTGATGTTGTGGTGGAGGTTGGAGGTGTTGTGGTGGAGGTTGGAGGTTTTGTGGTGGGGGTTGGAGGTGTTGTGGTGGAGGTAGGAGGTTGGTGTTGGAGGTTGGTTTTAGAGTGGAGGTTGGTGTTAGAGGTTGGAGGTTAGGGTTGGGGGTTAGTGTTAGGGTGGAGGTTGGTGTTTGAGTGCGGGTTTGTGTTGGAGGTCGGTGCTGGAGGTTGATGTTGTGGTGGAGGTTGGAGGTGTTGTGGTGGAGGTTAGAGGTGTTGTGGTGGAGGTTGGTGTGGTGGAGGTTGTTGAAGTTAGGTGGAGGTACGAGTCGGGTTGGTCGTGGAGGTTGGTGTTGGAGGTCTGTGTCGGGGTGGGGTGGAGGTTGGAGGTCGGTGTTAAAGGTTGTTGATGTGTGGGGGCGGTATTGGATGAAGGTTGGAGGTTGGTGTTGGAGGTTGGTTTTAGAGTGGAAGTTGGTGTTGGAGGTTGGAGGTTAGGGTTGGCGGTAAGTGTTAGGGTGGAGGTTGGTGGCAGGGTTGGTGTTGGAGTGCGGGTTTGTGTTGGAGGTCGGTGCTGGAGGTTGATGTTGTGGTGGAGGTTGATGTTGTGGCGGAGGTTGGAGGTATTGTGGTAGAGGTTGGAGGTATTGTGGTGGAGGTTGGAGGTGTTGTGGTGGAGGTTGGATGTGTTGTGGTGGAGGTTGGAGATGTTGCGGTGGAGGTTGGTGTGGTGGAGGTTGGTGTGGTGGAGGTTGCTGTGGCGGAGTTGTTTGAAGTTAGGTGGAGGTACGAGCCGGGTTGTTCGTGGTGGTTGTTGTTGGAGGTCTGTGTCGGGGTGGGGTGGAGGTCGGTGTTAAAGGTTGTTGATGTGTGGGGGGCGGTATTGGATGAAGGTTGGAGGTTGGTGTTGGAGGTTGGTTTTAGGGTGGGGGTTGGTGTTGGAGGTTGGAGGTTAGGTTTGGAGGTTGGTGTGGTGGAGGTTGTTGAAGTTAGGTGGAGGTACGAGCCGGGTTGGTCGTGGAGGTTGGTGTTGGAGGTTGGAGGTTAGGGTTGGGTTGGGGTAAGTGTTAGGGTGGAGGTTGGTGGTAGGGTTATTGTTGGAGTGCGGGTTTGTGTTGGAGGTCGGTGCTGGAGGTTGATGTTGTGCTGGAGGTTGATGTTGTGGTGGAGGCTGGAGGTGTTGTGGTGGAGGTTGGAGGTGTTGTGGTGGAGGTTGGAGGTGTTGTGGTGGAGGTTGGAGGTGTTGTGGTGGGGTTGGAGGTGTTGTGGTGGGGGTTGGAGGTCTTGTGGAGGAGGTTAGAGGTGTGGTGGAGGTTGGAGGCTTTGTGGTGGGGTTGGAGGTGTTGTGGTGGAGGTTGGAGGTGTTGTGGTGGAGGTTGGTGTGGTGGAGGTTGTTGAAGTTAGGTGGAGGTACGAGCCGGGTTGGTCGTGGAGGTTGGTGTTGGAGGTCTGTGTCGGGGTGGGGTGGAGGTTGGAGGTCGGTGTTAAAGGTTGTTGATGTGTGGGGGCGGTATTGGATGAAGGTTGGAGGTTGGTGTTGGAGGTTGGTTTTAGGGTGGGGGTTAGGGTTGGAGGTTGGAGGTTAAGGTTGGAGGTTGGTGAAGTTAGGTGGAGGTACGAGCCGGGTTGGTCGTGGAGGTTGGTGTTGGAGGTTGGAGGTTAGAGGTTAGGGTTGGGTTGGGGGTAAGTGTTAGGGTGCAGGTTGGTGGTAGGGTTAGTGTCGGAGTGCGGGTTTGTTTTGGAGGTCGGTGCTGGAGGTTGATGTTGTGGTGGAGGTTGGAGATGGTTGTTGGGTGGAGGTGTGTGTGGTGGAGGTTGGTGTGGTGGAGGGTTTAGGTGGAGGTGGTTGGAGGTTGGTGTTGGAGGTTGGAGGTTGGGTGGGGTGGAGGTTGGAGGTTGTTGTTGATGTGTGAGGGCTGTATTGGATGAAGGTTGGAGGTTGGTGTTGGAGGTTGTTTTTAGGGTTGGGGTTGGTGTTGGCTGTTGGAGGTTAAGGTTGGAGGTTGGTGTGGTGGAGGTTGGTGTGGTGGGGGTTGGTGTGGTGGAGGTTGTTGAAGTTAGGTGGAGGTACGAGCCGGGTTGGTCGTGGAGGTTGGTGTTGGAGGTTGGAGGTTAGAGTTGGGTTGGGGGTAAGTGTTATGGTGGAGGCTGGTGGTAGGGTTGGTGTTGGAGTGCGGGTTTGTGTTGGAGGTCGGTGCTGGAGGTTGATGTTGGGGTGGAGGTTGGAGGTGTTGTGGTGAAGGTTGGAGGTGTTGTGGTGGAGGTTGGAGGTTGGTTGTGGTGGAGGTTGGTGTGGTGAAGGTTGGTGTGGTGGAGGTTGGTGTGGCGTAGGTGGCTGAAGTTAGGTGGAAGTACGAGCCGGGTTGGTCGTGGAGGTTGGTGTTGGAGGTCTGTGTCGGGGTGGGGTGGAGGTTGGAAGTCGGTGTTAAAGGTTGTTGATGTGTGGGGGCGGTATTGGATGAATGTTGGAGGTTGGTGTTGGAGGTTGGTTTTAGGGTGGGGGTTGGTGTTGGAGGTTGGTGTGGTGGAGGTTGGTGTGGTGGAGGTTGTTGAAGTTAGGTGGGGGTACGAGCCGGGTTGGTCGTGGAGGTTGGTGTTGGAGGTAGGAGGTTGGAGGTTAGGGTTAGGTTGGGGGTAAGTGTTAGGATGGAGGTTGGTGGTAGGGTTAGTGTTGGAGTGCGGGTTTGTGTTGGAGGTCGGTGCTGGAGGTTGATGTTGTGGTGGAGGTTGGAGGTGTTGTGGTG
>JALAJA010000094.1:5000-10000 GCA_023376005.1 Doryteuthis pealeii | reverse complement strand
CACAAACCCGCACTCCAACACCAACCCTACCAACAACCTCCACCCTAACACTTACCCCCAACCCAACCCTAACCTCCAACACCAACCTCCACTTTAAAACCAACTCCAACACCAACCTCAAACCTTTGTCCAATACACATCATCAACCTTTAACACCGACCTCCAACCTCCACCCCCACCCCGACACAGACCTCCAACACCAACCTCCACGGCCAACCCGGCTCACACCTCCACTTAACTCCAACCACCTCCACCACACCAACGTCCACCACAATACCTCCAACCTCCACCACAACACCTCCAACCTCCACCACAACATCGACCTCCAACACCGACCTCCAAACACAAACCCGCACATACCTCCAACACCAACACCAACCTCCACGCCACCCCGACCCATACCTCCATCATACCACACCTCCACCCTAACACTTACCCCCAACCCAACCCTCACCTCCAACCTCCAACACCAACCTCCCTCTAAAACCAACCTCAAACATTCATCCAATATCGCCCCCACACATCATCAACCTTAACACCGACCTCCAACCTCCACCCACCCCGACACAGACCTCCAACACCAACCTTCACGACCAACCCGGCTCGCACCTCCACCTAACTTTAACCACCTCCGCCACACCAACCTCCACCACAACACCTCCAACCTCCACCACAGCATCTCCAACCTTCACCACAACACCTCCAACCTCCACCACAACATCAACCTCCAGCGCCGACCTCCAACACAAACCCGTACTCCAACAACAACCCTACCACCAACCTCCACCCTAACACTTACCCCTAACCCTAACCCTAACCTCCAAGCTCCAACCTCCAACACCAACCTCCACTTTAAAACAACCTCCAACACCATCCTCCAACCTTCGTCCAATATCGCCCCAACATCATCAACCTTTACACCGACCTCCAACCTCCACCCCACCCGACAAAGACCTCCAACACCAACCTCCACGACAACCATGCTCGCACCTCCACCTAACTTCAACCACCTCCGCCACACCAACCCCACCAAACACCTCCAACCTCCACCACAACATCAACCTCCAGCACCACCTCCAACACAAACCCGCACTCCAACAACCATACACCAACCTCCACCCTAACACTTACCCCCAACCCTAACCTCCAACGTCCAACACCAACCTCCACTTTAAAACCAATCTCCAACGCCAACCTCCAATACCACCCCCACACATCATCAACCTTTAAACACGACCTCCAACCTCCACCCCCACCCGACACAGACCTCCAACACCAACCTCCACGAACCAACCGGCTCACACCTCCACCTAACTCCAACCACCTCCGCCACACCAACCTCCACCACACCAACCTCCACCACAACACCTCCAACCTCCGCCACAACACGTTCAACATTCACCACAACATCAACCTCCAACACCTACCTCCAACACAAACCCGCACTCCAACACCAACCCATATAACAACACCGACCTCCAACCTCCAACCTCCACTCTAACATCAACCTCCAACACCGAACTACACCATACCTCCAACCCAACACCTACCTCCAACACATACCTCCAACATCAACATCCAACATCACCCTCACCCACCCCGTTACAGACCTCCGATCCAACAACAACCTCCAACAACCTCCAACATCAACCTCCACCCACCCGACACATACCTCCACCTAACACCAACCTCCACCCCAACACCAACCTCCACCCCAACACCAACCTCCAACACCAACAACCAACCAACACCAACCACCACCCCGACACATACCACCACCCCGACACATACCTCCACCCCAACCCCCAACACCAACCTCCAACACTAACCCTCCATCACGACACATACCTCCACCTAACACCAAGCCGAACCTCCACCCCAACACCAACCTCCACTCCAACACCTACCTCCAACACCAACCTCCACCCCCCGATACAGACCTCCACCCACCCCGACACAGACCTCCACCCCAACACCAACTCCAACACCGACCTCCACCCTACCAAATTCCCACACCAACCTCAAAAAATAATATCCAACCTCCACCCATCACCAACCTCCAACACCAACCACCACCCGACACATACCCCCAACCCAACACCAACCCACCAACCTCAACACCAACCTCCACCTAACACCAAGCCCAACCTCCACCCAACACCAACCACCCCAACACCAAACTCAACACCCAACAACCACCACCCCACCCAACACATACCTCCACCCTAACACCAACCCTAACCCTCCACTCCAACATCAACCTCCACCCAACACCAACCTCCAACACCAACCACCTCCCTACACATACCTCCACCCCCAACACCAACCCAACCTCCAACACCAACCTCCAACACTAACCTTCACCCCCACCCCAACACATACCTCCACCTAACACCATGCCCAACCTCCGACCCAACACCAACCTCCAACACCTAACCATAACCCTACCTCCAACACCAACCTCCACCCACACCCCGATACAGACCTCCGGCCCAACAACAACCTCCAACAACAACCTCCAACCCCCACCCCGACACATACCTCCACATAACAACAAGCCCAACCTCCACCCTAACACCAACCACCACCCCAACACCAACCTCCAACACCGACCTTCACCGCAACACCAACCTCCAACATCAACCACCACCCCGACACATTCCTACACCCCAACCTCCAACACTAACCTCCACCACGACACATACCTCCACCTAACACCAATCCCAACCTCCGCCCCAACACCAACATCCACTCCAACACCTACCTCCAACACCAACCTCCAACACCACCCCGACACATACCTCCGCCTAACACCAACACCAACCACCACCACAACACCAACATCCAACAACAACCCCCCACACGACACATACCTCCACCCTAACACCAACCCAACCTCCACCACAACATCAACCTCCACCCAACACCAACCTCCAATCCCAACTCCAACCCCAACAACCACCACCCCACATAACACATACCTCCACCCTAACACAAACCCTAACCCTCCACTCCAACATCAACCTCCACCCAACACCAACCTCCAACACCAACCACCACCCCTACACATACCTCCACCCCAACACCAACACCAACCTCCAACACCAACCTCCAACACCAACCTCCAACACTAACCTTCACCCCCATCCCGACACATACCTCCACCTAACACCATGCCCAACCTCCGACCCAACACCAACCTCCAACACCTACCTCCAACACCGACCTCCAACACCAACCCCCACCCACATCCCGATACAGACCTCCGACCCAACAACAGCTTCCAACAACCTCCAACAACAACCCCCACCCCCACCCCCACCCCCACCCCGACACATATCTCCACCTAACCCCAGCCCAGCCTCCACCCTATCAACAACAACCACCCCAACACCAAACACCACCCAATACCAACCTCCAACATCAACCACCACCCCGGCACATACCTCCACCCCAACCTCCAACACTAACCTCCACCACGACACATACCCCCACCTAACACCAAGCCCAACCTCCGCCCTAACACCAACCTCCACTCCAACACATACCTCCAACACCAACCTCCACCCCCAACCCCGAAGTAGACCTCCACCCACCCCGACACATACCTCCACCCCAATACCAACCTCCAACACCGACCTCCACCCTAACACAAATTCCCACACCAACCTCAAAAACCAATCTCCAACCTCCACCCCTACACCAACCCCTAACACCAACCACCACCCCGACACATACCTAACCCTAACACCAACCCCAACCTCCAACACTAACCTCCACCCCACCCCGACACATACCTCCACCTAACACCAACACCAACCACCACCCCAACACCAACCTCCAACACCAACCTCCAACAACAACCACCACCCCAGCCGACACATACCTCCACCTAACACCACCACCAACCACCACCCCAACACCAACCTCCAACAACCACCACCCACCCGACACATACCTCCACCCTAACACCAATCCAACCTCCACCCAACACCAACCTCCAACACCAACCACCACCCCGACACATACCTCCACCCCAACACCAACCCTAACCTCCAACACTAACCTCCACTTCCCACCCCGACACATACCTCCACATAACACCATGCCCAACCTCCGACCCAACACCAACCTCCAACACCTACCTCCAACACCAACCTCCACCCCCACCCCGATACAGACCTCCGGCCCAACAACCTCCAACAACAACCTCCAACAACAACCTCCAACAGCAACCTCCACCCCCACCCCGACACATACCTCCACCTAACACCAAGCCCAACCTCCAACACAACACCAACCTCCACCCCAACACCAACCACCACCCAACACCAACCTCCATCACCGATCTTCACCCCAACACCAACCTCTAACACCAACCACCATCCCGACACATACCACCACCCCGACACATACCTCCACCCCAACCTCCAACACCAACCTCCAACACTAACCTCCACCACGTCACATACCTCCACCTAACACCAAGCCCAAAATCCACCCCAACACCAGCCTCCACCCCAACACCAACCTCCACTCCAACACCTACCTCCAACACCAACCTCCAGCACCAACCTCCACCCCACCCGGTACAGACCTCCACCCGCCCCGACACAGACCTCCACCCCAACACCAACCTCCAACACCGACCTCCATCACCGACCTCCACCCTAACACAAATTTCCACACCAACCTAAAAAAAAAACTCCAACCTCCACCCATCACCAACCTCCAACACCAACCACCACCCCGACACATACCCCCAACCCACCAACCTCCAACACCAACCTCCACCCCGGCACATACCTCCACCTAACACCAAGCCCAACCTCCACCCCAACACCAACCACCACCCCAACACCAAACTCCAACAACCACCACCCCACCCAACACATACCTCCACCCTAACACCAACCCTAACCCTCCACTCCAACTTCAACATCCACCCAACACCAACCTCCAACACCAGCCACCATGCCTACACATACCTCCACCCCAAC